>JAADVR010000057.1:0-92073 GCA_023335855.1 Pythium scleroteichum | reverse complement strand
TCAATGACAGTTGATTTTCTCGGATGGACGCGCCATGCACATCATGAGGAGCAATGAACCAATCATGGTACTCGTCCGCAAAAGTTGTTCACGGTGCTGGCCTCAATCTCGGTCCATTTGCCTTTCGAACCCAGGAGCAGACGGCTTCCAGTGGTGCCGGTCTGGGGTTGCCTCCTTTCGTGTAGACCCTGGTCGCTCAGATGTATCATGGCACTATAGTGGGGTTTCGGATAATATCCTAGAGCGGACTCTAAACGGGAGCGGACTCTGTTCGGGAAAATCCATTATTACATTTTGTCATCGATTTTAATTGACTCACAAAATTTGTGTTATCTCTTTATCTCTCCTCACCGACATATTTTGCGCCCGCACACTACACCAGTTTACGATGTAGCCGGTGATGATAATGCATGGAGCACAGCCGATGGCATGCAAGGTAGTGACAACTATGGTATCTTTAAGAACACAAAAGCGAATAGCTCTTGATATGGTCGGATTCAGCTCCACCTGGCACGGACAAAAGAACAAGGCTTCCGAGGAGGCGCGTGGGCAAAAATGATGGGTCCTGGCTGTTAGAGAAATGACACCATTCGCGGGGTCCAGAGCTCCCCGCCCAATCCTAGATCTCCACCTGGTCGTTGGCCGCTTCTGGGAAAATCCGCCACACGTGTATTCTCGGTCGCCGACAAGATCGTGAAGTAGCGGTAAGATTATCACGCTGCTAGTTCCTCTTTCGTTGGGTTCCATCCGCAATTTAACTCCACCAGCGCCGGTACCCAGCAGTCAGCAAGCCTTGATCTTCGCCTGCTTTGCCTCCACGCTCGGCCACACAAGTCCATTCTAGTCCAGTCTTAACTCCTCTTTGCCCCAATCTTAACGAAGGAGAGAAACTGAAACTGGGTCGAAGTACAGAGAAAAGGACAATGGACGTCGGATCAGACTAAGACTGTCTGGACAAACTCTTTCTGTACGCCAGACCACCCCCTAGAACGCGAAAACGGATGAGAAGCTCTGGCATAGAGAGGAGAAGTTTACGAGGAGGTTCATTCGATAATTTGGCCTCACAACGGGATGCTGTGTTGACCAGAATGAAAACGAGACTGACATCGCATTTCCACAGCACGGGAGTGCCAATTATACACAGACGTTCTGGCTAACTTTGTCCATTCAGCCCAGGAAGTGAAGATGACGCCATTAGCGAGCCTCGAAGACAGCCGCCCGTTCGTTCCGCGCGACATCTTCCGTCTCGTCGTGCGGCTGGAGGCGCAGAAGACGCACGATGTGGACACACAAGCTCTGGAGCGAAGGTTCCGAGTGCCTCCTGGGTACTCGAAGGATGAGACCGTTGAGCAGCGCGAGCGGAAAGCGCTGAATGTGGGTACTGACCCGCCTAATCTCTCGCTACTGGAGGGCTACGTCGCTCTAACGAGTTTGTGCTAGTAGACCACGCCAGGGCCAGGTGCATACGAAGCCAGCAAGTTGTGGGCAGAAGGAGGTGACAGACAACCCTCGATGTTTGCATCCACAGCCGACCGAGACCCATTCCAGCTGAAAAATCTTAAGGAGACCCGCTCATCAGGCCGTCGAGGCATCATGGAGTCTTGAAGCAAGGCGTCCATGTGGCTTCCTATCTGGATATCCCACCCCCGCTTGGAACCTTCGCTCAAGCCGACCGAGGAATTGCATCCCCTACTACGTCGCGGACACCGCTCCCGCGGGGAAGTGACTCGGAGCAACGCGACACCGCTGTACGCTCTGGTGGGATAAGCTTTGGGCGAGCTCCACGGGCAACTCATAGCTCCAGTTCAACAAGAAGCTTTCTGGGACCAGGTCAGTACGACGTAAAACGGCTATGGGATCCATCTGTGCAAAGCGCTACGGGGACTGCAGCAGACTCGCCAACTGCTGCAGCGTTTGGAGCCTCACGAGAAAAGCGAGTGGTTGTCTGGTCACCGGCTCGCGGGCTCCCAACCAACGCCGTCCCGGAGGCGTGGAACACGTCCGAGCACTACGCCAAACACAAATCCCGTGTCCTCTTGGAGAGACAGCAGAACAAGGCGAGGTTCCAAAGCCCACTCTCACAGTCGCGGTCTTCTCCGATGCTTAAGATTGGCCCACAAGCAGTTGGTCACGATGGAACGTTAGATCCATTCGAGTGGCTGCGGAGACTCCCACAGGTCGAGCAACGCGCGAATGAGTTGGCTTCAAAGCACGGTCTCTCGGAGCTGGTTCGTCCTCTCACATCGTCAGCGAGTGGCGATGTTGGCCTGCAGGTTCATCAGCCACCTATGGACAGTCTACCAGAACTACCAGGTTATGACACCGGAGACGCTCATAGCAAGAACCCTCCCGTGGAGGATGGCGACCTCTTCTCCTCCAGGGTGACGGCCCTACGAGCCGGGGCGGCCCATCGTGACGAACGCATCAGCGTGAGCTACCGACTCCAAGGCGGACTCGTGGTTACAGTCAAGATCTACTCCGCGAAGCGGGTCCGCCAGCTCAAGACCGCGATCGTGCGCAAGCAGGCCCGATTTCAGAATGAGGACCAGTTCGACTTGTATCTTGGCAGCGGCAAGCCGCTCACACGCATGGATGACACGCTGCTAGAAGTAGGACTCCTCGATCGCTCGCTGGTGCAAGTCGTCTCCAAATGAGAACGCCAGTCGTAGCTATCGTACGCACAAACACAAAGGCGTGATATCGAACATCGATGAAACTCAGCCATTATGCACCGGTTAACCCGGCTGTCTGCGCTTCGGGGCTCAACTCCCTAGGGCCGCCACGATGACCTTGCGGACGGCGCGACGCGTTTGGACAAGCTCGATACCTTCCACGAGCGTCTCGAACGGCACGACCGAGTCCACCACGGGCTTGACGTGGCCGTCTTCGATCAGCTTCCCGATCTCGGCGAGGTCGTGGCCGTTCGACGCGTCTGCGTGGCGTCGATGGGCGACTCGAACGGGTCTGGGATCGGAAGCAGAGACACGTAGCGACCGGTTTGCTTCTTCAGCACGACCTGATCTCCATGCCGTAGTCGAAGATCACGCCCATCGAGTGCACGCCGAGCATGTCCATTCACTTTTGCGTCTGGTAGTCAATGGCCACGTCGACGTCGAGCGCCTTGACGAAGGCCAAGTTCCTCACGCTCGACGTGGTTGCGACGAACTTGCTTGGCGAGCTGGATGGCGTAGATGCCGCACGAGCTGCTGCCTCCAAGGACCAGCACGCGCTGTCCGGGAGCGACGCTGGCGTGTCTGAAGAGCCCTTGGGAGTCCGTGATGGCGACGAGCGGCACGCTTGCTGCCGCGTCGAAGCTCCGGTTCTTGGGCACGAACTCGCTCTCGCTCTCGATCTCGACGAACTCGGCGATCGTCGCGGCGTTGGGCGTTTCAGCGCGCGCAAACACGACGTCGCCGCCGTTGAAGTCCGTGACTCCGGGACCGACATAGGCGATGACGTCGGAGGTGTCGTAGGGCTTGTCCTTTGTGGGCGAGCCCCACCATGTGCCCGTCTTTCAGTAGGAGACGTAGCTTCAACTAGAGACGGATTTCAACCAATTACACTCGCTCACTAGTCATCCTTATCGCTCTATGGAACATCATCATGCCCATCGACAGAGCTCTCGACGCCATGTGATGATGCTGGCGCCACGCTGTGGGCTGGTCGCCGTCACTTGCCGTCTCGCGCTGCGATGGCGTCGTCTCCGTCGACGTCAGCGGGTGCCGCCACCAGCAGTGCCGACGAAGCCAGCGACGCCGCGTGCTCGCTGGCGGCTGCTCATTCTGCCCAGAAGAAACGCAGAGTGACGTACTATGTCCGGAAGGTGCTGCATCGCCGACGGGGTTTGTGGCGGCGGTGCCATGACGCTCTGTGTCCGTGTAGAACGAACTGGAGGCTCTGCACGGCGAGACGGAGAGGCTACTGGAGCAGATCAAGCGGCTCAAGACCGGCCTGCGCGAGCGACAGCTGCCGCTGCTCGACGCACTCGCCTCCAACGCCTTGCTGCAGTCCCGCGTGCAGCAGAACAGCCTCACGATCGCTGGCGTCCAGTCGGCTCTGACGGTACGACCCACTTGGCGGGAGTATGTGGGCATGGTCTTGACGTCCGTCTCTTGACAGCCGTCGATCTCCTCGATCCACAGTTACATTCATCTTCCGCATTCCTTGGACGAGAGGCAGCGGACAGTGCTTGGCCTGCAGGACTTTAAGCTGCAGCAAGCCATCGCCCACATCCTCGCCCTGGCGCGAGGCATGGATTTACGCGAGCCAAGAAGCCGACTTGAAAACTCCGTCACGGCAACGGGAGACCACGTGAATCTCCACTTCGAGGTCGCGCAGTTTCGACAGAACGCCGCGACGGCCAAGAGCGTGTACGAGGCGATGTTGGAGTCGGTCCGGACGCAGGAGATGTGGATCGCTGAGGAGCTCGGGATCGTGACGGTCCGCGAGAGCGACGCCAACGAGGAAGACATCAACGCGGCACAGATTCGGATGCTCGCGACGACGGAGGACGACGCCATGTCGGTCGAGAAGAATCTCGTCATGTACTCCGGCTTTTGGGAACGGTCCGAACTGTTAGATACGCCGCACGGGCTACTGGTGACGGATTTCGTGGACCAGGATGACGTCTTCCCGTACGACGGAGCCAGCCGCATCCGCAAAGACTTCGTCTCCATCAAGCTCGTGGTCGCGTGCTCGCCATCGTGCGTCGCGCTGGTCCACTGGTCCCACACGCTCATCCACCGGAACGATCTCGCCGGGCCACTCACACTCAAAGCACTGGCGCGAAACGCCAGCGAGCCGTACTTTGCGTGCATGGTCAAGGGTATCGCCGAGCGACTCACGTGGAGGCAGGCAGAGCTATTGCCTTTGACGGGAATTATTGAAGTGAGCTCCGTTTAGTAGTAGAGCTGAGAACGAGAATATGTTTAACAGGTCTCTCACAAAGACCCCACCACGCAGACGGACGTCGATTTGTATGTATGCAACAGCTACAGGCGCTTTCTCCAGGGTACGCATTCTAGTCCACGGTCACAGCCTTGGCGAGGTTGCGCGGCACGTCCGGGTTGATACCCTTCTTGACCGCCAGCTCGTACGCGATCAGCTGCAGCGGCACAGATGCCAACAGCGCCGTCATGGGGCCGTTGGACGGAATCTGAATTACCGTATCGGCAATGTCCTTGACCAGGGACGGGCGGTCAGTGATGACGATCGTCTGGGCGCCACGCGCGCGCACTTCCTCGACCGCAGTCTTCATGAAGTCAGCGTGCTCGTCGTCCAGCACGATAAGGATGATGGGTGTGGAGCCGAACTTGCCGTCCTTCTGGTTCTCGATCAGCGCGAACGGACCGTGCTTGAGCGCGCCACCGGGGTAGCCCTCCGCGTGCAGGTACGTGATCTCCTTGATCTTGAGCGCGCCCTCGTACGCGATCGGCTCGCCGAAGCCCTTGCCCAAGACGAAGAGATGCTCCGACTTGAGCAGCGACTCAGCGATCTGCGCGCACTGCTCACGCGTGCGCAGCGCCATGCCGATGGCGATCGGCAGGCGATGCATCGCCTGGATCAGCTCGTCCCTCTTTGTGCGGTTGCCCTCCGGGCGGTTCTGGGCAAACCACGCGGCGATCAGACCCATGACCGTGACCTGCGTGACGAAGGCCTTGGTACTGGCGACGGCGTTCTCGCGACCGGCGTTCAGGTAGACGCCGCACTTGGTGGTTCGAGCGATAAGTGAACCGACGGCATTCACGACCGAGAACGTCGGGATCTCGATGGGCAGCTCTTCAACGGTCTTGAGCACGCGCGTGACGTCGAGCGTCTCGCCCGACTGCGAAACCACGAGCAGACCGCCGTCCTTGCGCGGGAACCGCTCGCTCGAGCACTCGGACGCGTCCTCCGTGCTCACCGTGTCGAAAGCGTTGAGCGAGCGCATGAGCTTGGCGCCGTACTTGCTGGCGTAGAGCGACGTGCCGCACGCCGAGATCATCAGGTGCTTGATCTTGAGCATGCGATCCTTCTCAGCCTCAAGACCACCCAAGTACACGTGGTCGTCGGATACACGACCTCCGTATCCCAGCGCAGCGGCCACAGCCTTGGGCTGCTCCATGATCTCGCGGATCGTCCAGTGCGGGTACGGCGCCGGCGACAATCGCACCTTGACGTCGGGCGCTGTCGCGAGTCGGCTCGTCGGGAAGCGCTGCAAGAATCCCTCCTTCTCGTCCACGGGGTTGAGCTCGGCCGAGTCGGCCTTGATGACCGCGACCTCGCCGTCCTGCAGCGAGACGAAGCGCTTCGTGTAGCGGCTGAACGCCGTCGTCTCGGATGCGACGTACATCTCGTTGGAGCCGTAGCCGATGCAGAGCGGCGAGCCGTTTCGCGCGATCACGATCTTATCGGGCTCGTCACGCGCCATGACGCAGAGCCCCCACGTGCCTTCGAGTCGCGAGAGCGCGATGCGCGTGGCCGTGAGCACGTCTGCACCTTCGCCCATGAGGTGGCCGATCAGCTGCGCCGCGACCTCCGTGTCGGTCTGCGACGAGAAGACGATGCCTTCGTTGAGCAGCTCCTGCTTGATCTCGTTGTAGTTGGTGAACGTGCCGTTGTGGATGACCGAGACGCGGCCGTGCATGTCCGAGTGCGGGTGCGAGTTGGCATCGGTCTTGCCGCCGTGGGTCGCCCAGCGCGTGTGGGCGATGCCGACCGTGTTGCCGTGGTGGGCCTCCTTGGACGCGCGCAGCAGGTGGATCGAGTCGGCCGTGCCCGAGACAGACGCGAACTTGGTCGTCGTGATGTCGGACGAGCCGTTCTCGTTGTACTGCATCGTCGACATGCCGGCCGAGTCGTAGCCGCGGTTCATGAGGATCGTCACGCCCTCGAGCAGGAACTCAGCCGCGTCGGCGCTCTTGCCCACGACACCGACGATGCCGCAGCAGTCGGCGTCGTCCTCGCTCCCGAGCAGCGCGCCCGAGGCCATGAGCGCCAGCAGCAGCCCGGCCGTGCGCGCGAAGACGCCGTCGCTCGGCTGCTGCTGGGCGAGCGCCGCGGACAGCGTCGGGGCCGCGCGCGCGAGCAGGCGCTTGCTGGTAGAGGCGGCACGCACGGCCAGCGCGGCTCTCGGCGGCGGGCGCGCGGCGGGCGCGAGGGTGCGCGCAGCGCGCAGGGGCAGGCGGCGCAGCGAGCGCAGCATGAGGAGGCAGATTCGGCAATGCGCAACCCTCGAGGAGATCCGATCCTCCCCCCTGTCACTCCAGGTGGTGGACGCTGATTGGTCGAGGGGATGAGATAGATCACTTTAGTGACATGGGGTATCTCTGCTGCTCTCTGCCGACTGACGTGGCGCCGCTGACCACTGCAGCAGAGAGGCGAGTGAGTCACCAGCGCTAGAGAGAGAGAGAGCGTGGCGGAGGCCAGGGGGCCGCTGGCCACGGCGTCTGGACTTCGGTGGGTCGGCGCTTTCCCACGTTGCAGGGCAGCAGCCGCTGATCTGATCCATTGACATCTGCGCCAAACCACAAATCTCGCGAATCCAGCGAGCGGCCTTCGCCCGTCCCATTGCTGTAGCAGAGACCACCGATCCGGCGGGACGGGGCGCTCGCGTCGCTTCTCTCGCGACCCATCGCCTGCGTGGCTTCACTCGGGCGGTTCTGGGTGCAACCCAGTTGACGGCCGCGGTGGCCGCCGCCTCCTTCCGCGCTCCACAGGCGACGGTCGACTAGCGAGATCTGCTTGCGCTTCCTCCGCCGCCACACGCCGCAATGGATTTCTCTCCTCCGCCGCCAAATCCAGCGCCGGCTTGCCGCCATTGACAGTCCATCTCCAATCTCACCATGGCGCGCCCGTTTTCTGCCCGTTTTGACGCATTCAAATTTTGGGTGGATTCCAGCAGCACCACGTTGGGTTCACTCATCTGCCCCGAATGAGATACGCGCAACCTTCGCGCAACCTCCCGCTGGCTCCAGCCGCTCCACCGCGTTCCATTTTCTGTCTCGCCGCCTCGCGCCCGCTCGCCATGCTGCCGCTGCTCGCGACGGCCGCGCTCGCCGCCGTGGCCCACGCGGCCTCGTCCGCGTCCTCCGCGTCCTCCGCCTACTGCACCGTCACGGACCAGGTGGTGCTCTCGACCTGCGACGCGTGCACGCAGCAGGACCAGGCGTGCGTGCAGTACCCGTCCAAGGCCGCCGACAAGTGCAGCGCCGCGGCACGCAACGCCTGCAAGGCCCACGACGCCAGCTGCACGTACCAGTGCCTGAACGTCTACCAGGGCCAGGCCCAGAAGTGGACGCTCTTCGTCAAGACGCCCGAAGCCTCGGACGCGTTCCTCGACAACCCCAACGCCTCGTTCCCGGTCGCGCCCGTGCAGCGCATCTCGGGCATCCAGATCCCGGAGTTTGCCACAGCAGTGTACGTGCTGCGCACCTGCTGGGTCGTGGTGACTCGTCGCTGACGCTCTCGCTGTTGCAGCCAGATCACGGGCTTTAGCTCCGTCTCGGTGCCCAAGGGCTCGACCAAGACGCTGCTGCTGGACAACGACTTCTTCGCCAACGCCCAGACGGTCGCCTCGCTGTGCGTAGCCTTGCTGCTCGGGCTCGGGATGCTGTGGCTCTAACCGAACTGTGATGCGCAGTGCCCTCGCCAACATCAACCTCTCGCAGCTGCAGACCAACTTCCTCCCCAAGACCGTAACTTCGCTGTACGTCTCTTTCCTTTCGCTCTCTGGCTTGAGGGTCACACGTGCTGACGTCACGTTCACTACAGGGCTATGGACAACTGCGCGCTCACGGATATCCCCACCGACGTTCGCAACATGCAGTCCATCACCACACTGTGGGTAGCCCATTCATCCCGTGAATCGGAACGTTCAGCATGCTTATTGGGATTTATGGTTCAGAAACCTCACCACGAACGACATCGCCGAGCTGCCTAGCTCCGACAGCAGCACCTTCAAGGTGCTGCAGAAGCTCACGACACTTAACCTTCGCGACAACGCCCTCACTTCCTTCGACTGGGTTCTTCCGTCGCTTACCTGGCTGTACGTTCGGAGTTTTGGCTGTTGTCGATGAAATTTGAGACTGATGCCTCTTTTCGCCACAGGGAACTTGGAGACAACAAGCTCACGACATTTCCGCCGTCGATTTTCAACATGACCAAACTCATCACTATGTACGAGCTTCCTCGCATTGTCTTGGTTCCGAAACCTTCTCACACTCCGTTCTTTGTTGCAACAGTAAGCTGGATGGAAACGACATCAAGGCCACGACTTTCACCACCGCCCAGTTTTCGTTCTTCAAGCGCCTCTCCGCAAACAGCACCCTCGGGTTCTCGGCTGCGCCAGGATCGTGCGCGTCGGGCGAGCGTGAAGATACCGTTCTGGGCGCCGTCGTGTGTGTCTCCGATGCCTCGAACGGCAATGCCACGCCCGCATCGAAGTCCGGCTCCTCAAGCAACCTCGGGCTCATTATCGGTATCGTGGCCGCCGCTGTAGTTGTGCTCGTGATCGGTGGTTTCCTTCTGTACCGCCGCCGCTCGAAGGCCAACTCCCAGTTCTACGATGCAGTCATGGACAACAACCGCAGCGGTACTGGCACTCGCAGTGGAACCGGCACACGCAGCGGCGTCCCCGGCGGAAATTACAACAACACGGGCAACAACACCGGAGCAAGTGCCACGGGCGAGTCTCGAGGCAGCATCTTCGGTCGTATGCGCGCATCTTCGGCGGGACGACGATCCAGCGTCCAGGGCAACCGTCCGTCTCGCGCCAACTCAAGCGGCAGCACGCGACCGAGCGCAGGTGGTCGCCCAAGCAAGCCAATGGCGAACTCGGGCGCGTATACAGAGATCGGAAAGTACCAGGAAGAGCGACAGACTGGTACGGCGACGGGCGGCACGGCCTCGCTGGCCGCTGGTGGAAGCCGTCAGCGCGAGCGTGCGCAGATCAACCAGAACGTTGTGCGCATTTCCAGCCAGGACATCAACTACACTCGCACGATCGCCAAGGGTGCGTTCGGTGAAGTATGGCTCGCGCATTACGGCCGTGACCTCGTCGCCGTCAAGAAGCTACTGTCGACGGACCCGTCGAGCGTCGGTGACTTCATCGCGGAGCTCAACCTCCTGGCGAGCCTTTCACACCCTCGCATTCTCGCGCTTGTTGGCGCCTGCTGGGATGACAACCAGTCCGACCTGCAGATTGTGACCGAGTACATGGACTCTGGCGACCTGCTAACGGTGCTGCGCCGCAGCTCACCGACTGAGCTCACGTGGGAGAAGCAGAAGGCGGCGTACTGCGTCCAGGTCTGCGAAGCGGTGTTCTACTTGCACAGCCTCCAGCCGGCACTCATCCATCGTGACATTAAATCGCGAAACATCCTCATCGACGAGCGCAAGGGTGCCAAGCTGTCCGACTTCGGCGAGAGCCGCGAGCGAACGGTGCAGAACACGATGACCGCAGGCGTGGGCACGGCACGATGGGTTGCCCCGGAGATCATCTTGGGCGAAGACTACAGTGAACTGGCCGACATCTACTCTCTCGGCGTGCTACTCACTGAGCTCGACACTCACAAGATCCCGTTCGAGACGCTCAATCTCGAAGAACACATGATCGTGCAGCAAGTCGCGGTCGGCAAGCTGCGCCCCACAGTCTTCGATACGTGCCCAGAAGTGATCCGCCGCCTCGCCCACGAGTGCCTCCAGTTCGATCCGCAGCTGCGTCCGTCAGCTGCGCGCGTGCTGCAGACGCTCATGGCCTCGCCTCTCATTCGTCGGCTCTCGACCATCTCCGACAATGAGTAACATGGTATTATGATAGTTGACTCCTATTAGTAGTTTGCTGAAGAAATATACGAAGTAGTATCACGCGATCTCCAGCGCCTGGCGCACGTCGATTTTGCAGAGCCGCACGGCGCCGAGGATATGCTCGGGCAGCTCGGCGTCCTCCTGGCCTTCGATCACGTAGCCAAAGTCCACGACCATGTTGCGGAAGTGTTCCGAGACGCCCACCAGGCCCTTGCGCGCGACGAAGTTGAACTCGTGGGCGTCGACGTCCACCTCGAAGTAGCCGTCGCCGCGGTAGAAGCGGTGCTGTGGCCGCGTGAGGATGGGCTGTCCGTTGTACGTCTCGAGCAAGTGCCTCTCGGTGCGTCCGAGCTTCTGCTCCTGCGGGTTTACGACGATGCCGATGGCCTTGAAGCGGTCGCGCTGCGAGGGAACACGAGTCAGTGGACCGATCAGAAGGTATTCATGTGTTCAGAGTCTCACCACGGAACTGTTGTCCTGCATGAAGTACTTCAGCAGCTACGAGAACGACGAGGAACCGATAAGTCCGAGTCCGCATCAAGCACAGCCAAGGAAGCTCATACCCGCACGGCCTGTTGGCTTGGCTCGTGCTGATTGAGCTGCTCGCGTATCCCTTGCGAGATGGCGAAGAAGCACACGAAGTTGAAACCTTCGCCGTCGCCCTGCTTCTCTCCCCAGAGAGGGTTGGACGGCTGGTAGCTCGGCACTTGGCAGTTGACAACGAAGAGATCGAGCGGTCCGTTCTCCGGTTTCAGCTCGCCCAGGTCGATGATACTGGCGATGTTGTCGATTTTGGACGGGGACTACCAACCCATTCGGTCAGAGCACCACTGGTTGAAGGGCATAACAGACATGGTTCCACTTACCCGATAGATGTCGACGGCGACGAGGTCCAGCAGGCTCTCCTCGGACGGAGCCTTCAGTTTGGTTCTCCGGTAGTTGGGACCTTGTCGGACCTGAAAGCGCGTACCGCTGATCTGGGTCCAGCAGCCCGTGACGAAGGCGGCAGGTGCAGGAGGACACATCTTGACCGACTCGCCGGCCTTCGCTTTGGTGCCGTTTACGATCCCCAGGAACTTGGTCGGCTGGAAGCTCGTGGACGGGATCTTTTCGAGGCGCGGCAGTGATGGCTTACGAGGCGAGTCGCCGCGAGGAGACGCCGAGCCGCTGGGTCTCGGTGAGCCTGACGGCACTAGTAGCGAGCCCACGACCTCTTCTGCCGACGACTCATCGGACGCGATTTCAGTGGGTTCACAGCCCTCGGACCGAAGGTACTTGGTTCTTGGAACAGGAGGCGGTTTCTTGAACCAAAGCACCCAGACCAGAAAGGCATTCACGACCACGAGCGTCACGTAGGCCCACTCGATACTAGCGTACCTGACGATCGCGACCAATGGGTTGAGCACGAGTAGAGCTTGAAGTGTCTGAGAAAGCGTCGGCCTCGCCTCCACAAGGACTTCCGGCGAGGCTTTCCAGCTACTGACGGCTGGCTTGGCGCTTGGCAGCGTGTTCACCACCACAGTGGCTGGAACCGATTTCGGCAGGGCCACCGCCATGTCCAGCGCGCTCTCGGTCGATGCCCACTTGGACGGGCTGCCGGGGCTCGTGGTGTCCACCGTGCTGGCCTTTCGGGGGCTCAGGATCGCCGAGATGGCGCTCGTCCACTCTCGAAACTCCTGGTTCGTGTCTGCGCAAATGAGAAACGAGCGATTCCCGTCGCACACCGTGAAGCAGAATGGCGTTGGCACATTCCGCGGCAAATCGCCTTGAATGACAAGCGAGGCGCCAGGCTCCTTGAGGTGGATCACTCCATGCGCGTCCTGGCGAAACGGCACGGCCTCGGGCAGCGACTCGTGGCGGAAGTACTTGAACACGCCGGTCTCGTTGTCCAGTACAAACCATCGTTGGTTCCACCGCTTGCGCTTCCACGACCCAGAGCTCTGCTTGAAGAGATAGCCCACACGGACCGGACTGCGCTTGAACGATACTGTTGACGGAGCAGGCCCTACGTTCTCGGGCTCGTGGGCTCGAGGACTGGAGACACTTGTTGAGGATCCAGGAGGGGCGAAGCTCTGCTTATTGTGCCCAGGGGCTGCTGTCGGCCCTTGAGGTGGAGCAGTATCCACAGTCGCGGTGGAAGGAGGAGGCCGTGCAGAGTGCCCCAAGAACGAAGACTCGCGGGACTGATTCTCTTTCGCCCCAAACGCTCCGACCAGGGGCTCGACAGCGGCAGTGGAGCCCGTGCTCGGAGGAGTCACTGCTGGTGAGCTATCAATCAGCTCCGTCATGTCGCGCAGACGTGGCGGATGCCACTGTGACGTCACGCGAGCTTCCAGCCAAAGACGCAGAGACCTCTCAGGGCGCGAACAGTTTCAACTTCTGAGCGACATAGTAAATTCACTATAGGAGAGAATCGAGTTGAGAATCAGCCGGAAAGGAGAGCTGTTAGCCATAAAGAGAGTGAGTCTATTCCGAGCCAAACGCAGTTTTCGCTAACCGTCGCACAACTCCATTTGCCGTGGCGGGAGAAATGCTTTATTTCAAAAGCTTGCGGAACGCCACGAAAGACTTGGTGTTCTCCACACGGCTGCCCAGTACCTGCTGCTGGCATTCTTCGCATAGCACAGTCGCAAACGAGAACGAGCGGGAGGTTACCGGTACTTGAAGGTAGTCGAGAATCTTGGCCGAGGACTCGGGAATCACCGGTTGCAGGAGAATGGCTACGGTTCCAGCCGATGTTAGTGGCCACCAATGTCTACGGTAACCTTAGATGATGCTTACCGGCCACTCGCACGCTATCGATCGTGAGGTAAAGGACCTGATCCAGGCGCCGTTGCACGTCGGCGTCGTCTGGATCCTCGCGAAGTCGCTTTGCGAGGACCCACGGCTCGTTAACAGTGAAATACTTGTTCACCTCATGGAGAAAGAACACGATCTCCTTGATCCCTGCGCTGAACTGTGAGGCAATACAACCCATGTCAGCTTCAGCATGTACAGCAAGAAAGCTCACCCAACTACGCACGTCCGGGGTGTCAAAGAGCGCCTCCACGGTCGCTGCAAGCGCACGACCTCGAGCCACGAGCTCTTCGTCTTCAGCCGTGAGGTTCTGGGGTCGCCGCGGGAGATCACCTGTCTTGAGGAACGACTTGGCCGTGCTTCTCGAGACCAAGTTACCCAGCGTGTCCGCCAGCTCGCTGTTGACGCGTTCTTCAAGCATCGTCGTGCTGAAGTCGCCGTCGTCGTTGAGCACCCCTTCGCGCAACAAGAAGTAGCGGATAAAATCGGCTCCGTAGGTCTCAATGGCCTGGTGTGGGTCCACGACGTTGCCCAGACTCTTCGACATCTTGACGTTGTCGACCGTCCAGTGGGCGTGGGCGACGATCCGTTTCGGCAGTGGCAGCCCTGCGGCCATGAGGAACGCCGGCCAGTAGATCGCATGGAACTTGATGATGTCCTTACCCACGATGTGGTAATCGGCCGGCCAGTGGCCCGCAGTGTCTCCTGGGTACCCGGCACTCGTGAGGTAGTTGGTCAGCGCGTCCAGCCACACGTACACACAGTGCTGCTCATCATCCGGCACGTCGATGGCCCAGCGGATCTTCTCGCGCAGCCGCGAGACCGACACATCGCGCAGTCCTCCAGCGACCGCAGCGCGCACTTCGTTGAAGCGGCTCTTCGGCACGATGACGTCGGGCGTCGCGTCGAGCCACCCGAGCAGCTTCTCCTGGAACGCGGACAGCCGGAACTTGTAGTTCTGCTCGCGCAGCTTCTCCACGCGGTGGCCGCTTTCCTTGGACACTTTGTAGGTGTTGCCCTGCGCGTCCGTGCGGTCTTCAACCTGCAGTTCGGTCAGGAACGACTCCTCCGACTTGCAGTACCACGACTCGTGCTCACCCAGATAGATGTAGCCGTTGCGCTGGATGGCGCGCCAGATCGCAGCGACAGCAGCGTGGTGCTCACGCTCGCTTGTACGGATGAAGCGGCTATAGTCCACGTTGGCTTCACGAAAGATGGCAAGGAAGCGGCTTGACACTTCGTCGCAGAACGCCTGGTAGTCGGTTGTGCCGCTCGCCTCGGCGGCCTCCTGCACTTTGAGTCCATGCTCGTCAGTGCCCGTCGTAAACAGCACGTCGTGCTGCTTGACGCGATGCCAGCGCGCGAGCGCGTCGGCCAGCACGGCCGAGTGCACGTGGCCGATGTGCGGCGACGCGTTCACGTAGAAGATGGGCGTCGTGATAAACACCGACTTTTCTTCGGTTCCCGACGTGGTGCTGCTGTAAGAAGCACATGGACGTGTGCGTGAGACACTGGGCATCACGGTGGTAGCTCTGGACGCCCATGAAGGCGCCGTTGAGGCGCGCAGCGACGCCGCGCGCGCGAGCTGAGCTGCTCGCATTGAGCGCATCATGTCTGTGCCACACACACACCGTCAGAGTGATGGTGGATCGACAATTATAATTTCGATCGTACTTGAATCAAAACTCGCTCCGCATCCATTTGAAGCCCCAATGGACTCTCCGCTCTCCTGGCCGGCGCTGCGCAGCGGAGATGACGACGCGACGCGCGCGGCTCCAGTGCCGGCGCACGATGCTGGCGCAAGTGCGGTTTTAGAAGGAGCCGAGGACGACGCGTTCGCTCGGCTAGACGAGCTACCTCCGTTCCACGACGCTACGCCAGCGCTGAGCGCCGAGGAAGAGCAGAGCGACGCCGCGGAGCCACTGGCAGCGTCTCGCACAGCGCCGTTGCACCGCTTGAAGCGGAAGAACTTCAGCAAGCACCTGCAGTTCCTCAGTCTCCGCAAGTACGCCGCCCACGCGCAGACCCACGGCCGGCTGCCCAACCGCAGCGAGTGCGAGCTGCTGCTGCGGCATAGCTTTGACGAATTCATAGAAGAAGGCGGGAGTGAGCGGCATCCGCGGCTGGCGTACGCGGACTTTCTCAAGCTCATCCGCAATCGCAGCCGCGAGCAGCGCCAATCGACTGGGCTCGCACATGCGACCACGTTACCGTTGCATTCTGCTGGCTCTCGTGGCCAGGGGGACGGGGCGAAGAAGCGCAAGCGAGTGAGCGAGTACGATGCCAAGATCGCCGAGCTGATCGATGTCATCGACCGAGCACGCTCTTCGCGCTGCGTTCTCCCGTCGTCTCCGCCTGGCGATATCGTGGACACGATGCTGCGACTTCAAGAAGAGACGCGAAGCGTGCAGCAGCAGATCCAAGAACGACTCAGCCGTCTCCAACAGCGCTACGGTCCGCACGAGCCACCCAGCGCAAGCGTTTGAAAAGGCCAAAAGAAGACCAGCCACACTTTACAACCTACACGGAGCCAAGCGAACGAAATGTAAGGGGTCCTCCAACCCCCTGGGACCTATCTGTTCCTCCGCTCGACGGCTCATACGGTGTTGAAGTACCGATCTCCGTAGTCGCCGAGGCCAGGCACGATGTACTTGTGCTCGTTCAAGCCGCGGTCCACGGCTGCAGTCACGACCTTCACCTCTGTCGCCAGCAGTCGCTTCAGCGAACCGTCTCAGCGCACTCAGCAGCACTCCACTTACTCGGATACGCAGCGAAGAGCGTGTCGATGCCTTCGGGACAGGAGATGACGTTCAGGAACACGATCTTGTGCTCTTCCACACCGGCCTCGACTAGCGTCTGCACATGTCACAGATCGGCGTCAGTTAACTCTTGCAGCCACTCAAAGGCCTCGACCGCCGAAACGCACCTTGATGGCGAGCAGCACGCTGCCGGCCGTCGCGAGCATCGGGTCTACGATGAGGACGTGGCCGAACGACGCGATCTGTGGCGGCAGCTTGGAGTAGAAGAGCATCGGGTGCTTGTCCTTGGAGGTCTCGTCTCGCTGGATCAGGATTTTGCCTGTAGCGCACAGTCTTCTCAGTCCGACGACCGCCAGAAACAGCTCTATCCACCAATGCAAAACGTACCGACCGAGACCTTGGGCTCGCACTTCATGACGGCGTCGAGCAGGCTGTCGCCCGCGCGGATGATGGACACGGCGCAGGTGCGCGCCACCGGAACGGTCCCGGTGTACGAGTCTCCGGTCGGCGTGACGACCGTCTCGCTCTCGGTCGCGCACGTCGCGAGCCCCTCCTCCGCGAGGATGCTAATGCGCGCCACAGAGAACCAGCGTCGTGAGTCGCGCCGCCCACGTCACACACTCGTCCAAGAGGCGACGGCTCACCGCATGAGCCGGTCGGCGAAGTGCTTGAAGTCGACGTGCGGCGTCGTCTGGTCGCGCAGCTTGATGAGCAGCGTCGGCAGCGCGCGGTGCTTGAGCACTTGGAGGTTCGTGTACTTGGCCTCGAGGGCCGCGACGGTCACGCTGCTCGCCATTCTTCCTTTTCTTCTTTGGCTCCTGGAGGGATGCATTGACATGGATCCCATCGCAAAATCTTATATTATCGCGCTTCTCGGCACTAACAACCCTGTACAAATCAATACCGCTTCGCCTTCCAGTAGCTCAGGCCGCCCACGAGGATGTCGTAGCTCGCGGCGAGGCAGAGGAAGGCGACGACGTCGCTGCCGCCGCTCACGTGGAGCTGCTGGCAGTGCTTGTAGCGACACGTGGGCACGCTCAGCGTGCTGCTGCAGACCGACTCGCGCGCGGCGCCCGAGATCTCGCTCATGGTCATGTAGTGCAGGTGCGCGTCGCCCTCGGGGCTCTCGGCCTGCTCGATGGCCAGCGCCGTCGTCACGCGGCCGCGCGTGATCACTTCCGACATGAGTAGACACCGGTAGCCCTGCGTGCGCTTGGACCGCTTGACGAAGCAAATGTTCTCTTCCCGGACGTTGCCCTGCTGGCTATCGGGCACGAGCCGCTTGATCGCGACCATGCGGTACGGGTTCATGTGGTGCAGGTAGCGCTCGATGGTGAGCGTGGCGAGCGCGCCGTAGCTCACGTGGCGGAAGGACCACTCTTTTCTGGACGTTCGCACGATCTCGAACAATTTCCGTCGACCAAAGCCGTAGATCGTGCACTTGTTGAGCCCCCGCCCGGGACGGAAGTCGCGCTTGTCCATCGTGTACACCTGGATTGAGCAAGAGAAAGCATTAGATCGGCATTGGTATTGACTTTTGCAGCCACGATTACGACGCACCGTATCTGTGTAGAACGACAGGATGCCTCGTGTCCACATCAAAGACTCACTAGCCACGACAGAGAAGCGCCCGTCTTGTTCTTCGTGTTGCTTGTAGAGTTCTACGAAGTGGTCTACGGACCGGACGTACGTTTCGCACTGACACTTGGGCGGTTCATCTGTCGCCGACGGTGGGGCTTGTGACGATGTCGAACGACGAACAGGATTATGCGAAGCTACAAATTTTTCGATTTCTTTGTAGAAGACGGTTCCCTTGGTCACACCAATGAGCGAGAGGTACGCGCTGTGGGTGAGCACGGGGTCGACGTCCGAGATAAACTCGAGCACATCGACGATCTCTTCCGAGAGCTTCACTGCCGACGGATAGATCCGCTTAAGAGTTCTAGAAGCACGAGTTCAGTCAGTCAGGAACTACGAACGAGTCTTGCGGAAGATCTGGCCCCATCTGGAACTTACCCGACGAAGTTGTCTTTAAAGTAGTTGGTCTCAATGAGACGCAAGTGTTCCTGGACGGTCTTGTCGCGCGCGAGGCTCTTGAGCACGTCCAAGACTTTTTGGGGCGTGCAGTCGAACACGGTGCGTGCGAGGCCGACAGAGATCTCGTAGCGGAAGGTGTTGGTCGAGTGCCAGCTCCAGATGCGTTTGTCTTTGTTCGGGTCCGTGACGGCCTTGGGCGCTGAGACAAGGGAGATCTCCACGCGGTTCGGCTGGATGTGCTCAGCTGTTAGGGAGGGATACCATGGACACTCAGCGCCTTGTCAATGGGACTCCTCGCGCTTTCAAATGAGAATCGCACCTGTGAGCATGGTCTTGGGGTCGTGCAGCTCGCAGACGTAGGTGGGGAAGACGCCGATCTCGGCCTCGGCGGCGGCGTCCAGATCTTCCTCGTCGGGCTCCGCGACCTCTTCCTCCGAGTCCATCTCGGACGACTTGTCGGTCTCCGTGGGCGAGTCCTTGGTCTTGTCGTCCTCGGGCTGCTCTTTGGCCGAGAGATTCGTGGCGGCGAGCGACGCCTCGCGCGACGGCATGCTCTTCTTCTTGGCGAGCTCGTACTTGCGCGAGAGCAGCTCCTTGGCCAGCGACGAGGACGACGGCGGCGGCGCCGCGCCCGCGCCCCTGGGCGTGAGCGTGATGTAGGACGGCGCGTCCGGCGTGGCCATGGCAAGGTGCTTGGGAACTCAACTCCACAGTCAGCGCCGAGTTCCAGTTAGCCCCGCCCGGCAGAAGCGCCAGTAGCGTCAACCACCCAAAAACCCGCACCCACGCTGATGTCGCGCCGGTCCTGCTCCCCTTCCCCTCCTGAATGTCGGAAGCATAAAACTGGATTCGGCACACGCATTCTGGCACCACGGTCGCAAAAAAGAGCGAGTGGGCGATGGAATCCGGAGTCCAGAGAGCGGTTTGTGACTGGAAGTGGACACAAATGCAAGTCACAAAAAGTGGATGGGAACGTGGCGTGTGCACGCATCGCAGCCGCGATTCGCAGAGGTGGACAGCCAGAGTGGCTCCACGCGTGGCGGGCCTCCTTTGATTCGCCATCCACAACCACTTGTCGCCGAGAGCAGAGGAGACTTCCCTGGAGAGGGGGCCAGTTTGCGACCGACGGCATTCAGAGCCGAGGTCTCAAAAACTGCATTTAACAGACGGGCCCCAACGAGCCGAGTGTGCGAAAAGCGGCAGCCAGCACCAGAACACTTTGTTCTTCTGACGCAGTCAGCTCACAACGCGCTCGTCGAGATATCAGAGACACCCAGTCACCCTGCGGTGTACAGGCCTTTCTTCCTTGAAGTTTCCGCTCACCTAAACCAGAAAATCATGGCCACTTCAAAATCGCGATTTGAGACTTCGAAGAAAAGAGAACAACAAGCCGCGGTCTCAAAAATACGTCTTCGAATCTGAGGTGGCTCTGGCTGTGCCGTATTTGTGCCCACTTAACAACCATCATTCGTTATGTTAAGAGATCGCGTTCGAATCCGTGGCGACGACTCTGCCAGTCGCGATCCTGAAAGGTCGCCAGTTCGAAGAGACCCCGACCATCTGCCATTCGCGCAAAGGGGAGAGAGCGATGCAGAAGCAGCAGCAGCAGGCGATCGCAGGCTACGTGGAGCTGCGCGACCGCCTCCCTGCGGCATTGCACCAGGAGCGCCCTCCGATGCTGCGTCGGCTAGCGCTCGGGGGCTTCGTTGTGCTCGTCGCCAGCGCTGGCGCCGTGCTGATGTTGTCAGGGTCTCAGCAGAGAGCAGTCGCAACGAGCAACGCGTGGGTCCAACCCCGCTCGCTGCAGACGACGAGCGACTGTCCTGTCGTGGAGAGCGGCGTCGACTACGTCGCCAACGATATTGGCGCCATCCTCGGCTCCGGCGCGGCTGACTGTTGCACCAAGTGCGCGCAGCGAGCCGGGTGTGGAGCATTTACGTGGAGCAATTACGATGGTGGTACCTGTTGGCTCAAGAGCGCCAAAGGCTCGACAGTGGACAAAGCTGGTGTGATCTCGGCTGTGCTGACGAAATCGTCGCCGCCGGTTATGGCCTCGTGCCCAGCAGTCGAGGCAAATGTCGACTACGTCGCCAATGACATTGGGAACGTACCAGGAACTGGAGCGGCCGACTGCTGCTTCAAGTGCAGCCAGCGCGTTGGATGCGGAGCATTTTCTTGGAACAGTTACAATGGCGGTACGTGCTGGTTGAAGAGCGGCAAGGGAGCGACGGTCGCCTCGTCTGGAGTGGTCTCGGCGGTGCTCAGCTCAGTCGCGCAGCCTGCTCCTACGCCGGCACCTGCCTCGACGCTTTTCCCTCCGCCACCGGCAACCACGGCGCCAACATCCACAATCGCTTGCCCAGAGGTCATGTACGATATCGACCTCGGAGGCGCAGACATCGGAAACGTTCCCGGTGCGAACGTCTACGACTGCTGCGGCAAGTGCCAGCAGCGTGCTGGCTGCGCAGCGTTCACCTGGACGAGCTTCAACGGAGGTACATGCTGGCTCAAGAAAGAGAAGGGCACAGTGACGGTCAAGAGCGGCATGATGTCTGGCGTCCTGACGATCATCCTCACGACACCAGCACCTGCACCGCCACCGAAGACTTGGCCACTCGGTTTCATCGTTGGCGGAGAGTCCAAGAACCAGCCTGAACTCAGCGGAGACGATGGGGTGCTGGGGAATCCGTTCTCCTACCCGAGCGCTGGTGCGTTGTCTAGTGTCCACTGAAGGATGGTGCAGATGCTCACAGGTCGTTTGTTCTGTCAGGCTGTGTGCTTCCGAACTACATCAGTAAGAACAACAAGATCTACGTCGTGGGGCCCAGAGGCGAGACCGAGCCCATCGCAATCAAGGGTGTCAACTGGTACGCACAGCGTTAATGATCTTTCTCGCTGACTGAAAGCGTCCGTCCGCTGACATTCACCTCGGTGGTTCGACAGGTACGGCATGGAAACGTAAGTGATTCAAGATGCTGGTTCGGATGATGGGGATTTGCTCATTACTGGTTCGTTGAGACTGCAGAGGAGCTACGGTTCCGTTGGGCATGCTATACAATGCTCAGAATGGCTCGACGGCGGTATATGCTTCGTCTCAGCTTGGCTTCGTTCTTTTTACTGATGGACTTCTTGTGTTCAGTACTCGATCGCCGCGTTTCTCCAGCGCAACAACTTCAACAGCGTGCGTCTGCCCATTCGCATGGATAGCCTCCTCAGAAACGTCGTGCCTGAGACGTGGGCCATCAACGCGACGGCCAACCGCGCGATCAAACTGGACAGCTACGTCAACACGATCAAGTCCATCATCAAAGCGCTCGCCTTCCGCCAGATCTCGGTGCTCATCGACATCCACACGCTCACCAACAATGACATTGGTATGTTGTGGTACACCAAGCAGATCTCCGAGGCGCAGTTCCTCAGCGGCATCGACATTCTGACCAGGAACCTCTGCACCAACGAGTTCTACAACGTCATCGGCATCGATCTCAAGAACGAACCGGCCTCGGCGACGTGGGGCGACGGCTCGCCCACTGACTTCCGCGCCGGGGCCACGCGCATCGGCAACCGCATGCTGCAGGGGTGCCCCAACTGGCTCGCATTCGTCGAGGGCATCACCGAGTTCCACACGCACACCAACAGCGCCGGCACCAAGGTCAACTACGGCGACTGGTGGGGGGCGGGTCTCGCCAAGGCCAAGCAGCAGTCCGTGACGCTGTCGATCGCCAACAAGGTCGTGTACGCGCCGCACTACTACACGCCGGCCGTGTACCCGGCGGGCTACTACTTTAACTCGGACTTTTCCGAGCTCTCGGACGCGATGCTCCAGGAAATGGTCGGCGCCACGATCGACGGCATGTTCGGGTACCTGGCCCAGGACCTGTCGAGCCCGGCGATCGTGATGGGCGAGTTCGGAGGCATGTACTCGCTCGACCGCCACCCGAGCAAGACCATGCAGCGCAGCATCCGCTACACGGTGGACGCGCTGCTGCGTCGGGGCTTCGCCGGCGGCTACGTCTGGTCGCTCAACCCGGAGAGCGGGTACGACTGGAACCCGTTCAACGCCAAGGCCTACACGGAGGAGGGGCTCGTGCTCATCGACTGGCGCTACGTGAACGAGCCCATGCTCGCGGCCTTCAAGCCCATGGACACGCTGCCGAACCTGAAGCCGTTGCAGTGCTTTAAGTGACTGGGCTGGCTGTCGCAGCGCTGCGACACCTCGCGACTTTCGTGGATGGCCTTCAGCCTCCGGACAAGCGTCAGTGAATGGAAGAAATGAACGTTAATAGTCAGGAGAACATACGGGGCCGGTTACTCGCGTGAGCACGTGTCAATGCTGTGCGAGGGGGTCAGGTGATCGCAGGAATGGCGTTTCCCCTTTCAAAGCCCATACTCAACGGTACACTCTGTCCATGCCGTTTCCGCAGACTATCATTTATTAAAGGGATGAGATGGATAGAAACCGAGCTTTCCGAAGAGTCTGGTTTGTATGTAATTTAACAGGTTCACGCGCCCTCCCCCTCGTCAAGTGGCTTCTAAAATCGCCGTCGCTGCCATTCGCAGATCCGCCATGGACGACGCCGACTTCTCGGACTGGGCCTTCAAGCAGGGCAGCAACTTCAAGACCTGGAAGCGGCGCTTCTTCGTGCTGCGCGGCCGCTCGCTGCTCTACTACGCCGGCCAGCACGCCAGCGGCCGCGGCGACGGCGAGAAAGGCCGCGTGCTCGTCGTCGGCGTCCAGCTCGACGACACGCGCACCATGCTGCTCATCACCTGCGACCGCAAGGCCACGATGCTCCGCATTCGTCCCGTGGCCGCCGAGGACCTGCCCGTCTGGCTCGCCGCGTTGCAGCGCGCGGCCGCTGGTGGCAGCCCGGCGCTCAAGCCGCAGGCGAAACCCCCACTGCCGCCGCCGCCTGTGACGCTCGCACATGACGCGTCGATCAACGCGACCAACCTCTTCGGCACGGACCTCTACGACGAGAGCGATGGCGACGCCGCGTTCGTGCCGCAGCAGCCCACCGAGCACGTCGAGGCGTACTACAGGTCGGCCCAGCCGCCGCCGCCGTCCAGGTCCCCGCCGCCGACCACGCCGAGCAGTCCGAGCCGCCCCAAGCTCGCCGAGTCGACGATCGCGATCGACGACAACCAAATCGATGACGACGAGCTCAACTTGGACTTTGACGAGTCGACGCGCGGAGGCCGAGCCGTGGTGGCGCAGGGCAACCACATTGGCGTAGCCCGGGAAGGCTGGCTCAGCGTCGGAGACCCGAAGGGCAAGTCCAACTGGAAGAAGCGGTACGCCGTGCTCGCTGGCCCGACGTTCACGTATTTCGCCAGCAAGGGCACGGGCGACGCGCTCGAGTCGCTCTGGGTCACGCGTGTCTCGCTCTCGTCGTCGCGACCCAACGCGCTGGACCTGACGATCGACTCGGGCCGCGTGGTCGGCATTGCGATCGACTCTCGAGAGGAACTCGTGGACTGGGAGCGAGCACTCTCGTCGGTTCTTGGGACGCCCATGCTGCTCCGCGCGGCGTCTTCGAAAGGCGAGAGCGATATGGATAACATATTCAGCGACCCTGTATCGGCTGCCAGACGGCCGTCGTCCTACGCAGGCGTGTTTCGCGAGGGCTGGCTGCTCACCAAGCAAGGGTTCGGCAAAGATGAGTGGGTGCGGCGCTACTTTGTGCTCAACGGTGCGTCACTGGAAGAGCGAGAGACCCCGACGTCGAAGGCGACCTACCAAAGCTTGGTCACCCACATGACTGTGAACAACGACTCCAGTGCGGCCGAGTTCGAACTTGAGCTGATGACTGGCCGCGCTCTACGCCTGCGAGCGGAGAACACGGTCGATGCGGAAGGCTGGATCCACGCACTGTCAGATCTCGTCGGCACTCCGGTATCAAAGTCTTCGCGTCCCGCAGCGGCTCCGCCGCAGAGGGTCCACCTTCCAACCCCAGTCATCCGGCCACCCGTTAACTTGCCGCCTCAGAAGGTGAAGAAGACGGGTTGGCTGACGAAAGAAGGAGGTCTGATCAAGACATGGAAGCGCCGGTACTTTGTGTTAGATGGCGACGCCCTCCACTACTTCGACAAGGTGAATGGGAGCGTTCTCGGCGGCGGCATCGTGTTTCGCGTCGTGCGTAACTCCGCGACTGCCAACTCTCTCGACGTGCATTTCCTCAACGGCCGTATCCTGCGCATTTCCACGGAGACCAGAGCCGACATAGACGCGTGGTTTGAGGCGCTACGGGCTGCTGCCGATGCATCGATTCACAAAGTAAACAGAGCTCAAGACGCAGCGAATGGGATACAAGGAACACCAGGTTCACACGACGATAGCGGTCAGCGCGGCTGGTTGCTGAAGCGTGGGCAGATGATGAAGACCTGGAAGAAACGATACTTCGTTATCCAACGTAACCGAATCACCTATTACGACGGCATCGGCGGGGAACTGTTGGGCTCCGGCGCCGTGTTTGATGTGACGCCTGGCAACCAACGACCACTCAGTCTAGATATCCGTTTCCAGAACGGCCGCCTTCTCCACATCGCGGCGGCCGATGATGAAGATTACAAGCAATGGCATGAGGCACTGAAATCAGCATCCAACATTTCTGAAAGCTTCTTATCCCAGGGTAGTCACTCTCAAGAAGAGCCGCTCTTCGGGAAGGACTTCGACTATGATGTTCAAGATGAGGGTGTAGCTGCCGAGGAGGATGACGACATGTTGTTTGGGTCGGATCGAGAAGAGCATGAGTCGAGCGGCTACGGTCTTTGGGAAGCTGCAATGAACAACAAACCCGATCTGAGTCGAGAAGATTCGTGGGATAGCGACTTGAGCGAGAGCAATCACGATGGGAACGAAAGTGACGGCGGAGGATCGGTCTCGCTCGAGCATCGTCGACGAGATAGCGAGACTACTTCTATCCCTGATGAGCCTCGAGGCTGCTCCGGTTGGCTCCGCAAAGAAGGCGAGAAAAGAAAGACATGGAAGCGCAGGTACTTCACACTTCAGGGTACGACGCTCAAGTATTTCAAGAGCGCCAAGGGATCAATGCTGCGGTCTTACGAAGTGACTCGAGTCGAGGAGACCCCAGCGATCAAGTTTGGCATCGCCATCGTCATGAAAGGCGGTCGAAGGCTTGCAGTCGCGGCTGAGTCGAACGACGAATACGAGAAATGGCTCTTGGCGTTGTGGGGTGTACTCGCGGACCAGAGGGCGAGCGAAAGTCATGGTGGAGAAGAAGGCCGCTACTCGGCAGTCGGGATGATCAACGTCAAGAGTGTGCCAACATCACCCGTAGCACAAGGGTCCGCGCCGGTGGCGTCCAAGGCCTACAGTGGATGGCTCGAGAAAGAAGGCCGGCGGTTCAAGACGTGGAAGCGCCGATATTTTACAGTCAAGAACGGCGCGTTGATGTACTTCAACGACATCGGGGGCGAGACCCAAGGCCACGGAACCGTTCACGGCGTGACTATCGACAAGACCAAGATCAACACGTTGAGAATAATGCTCGGCAAGGACCGAGTGATGCGGGTGACGGCCGCGACCCAGGCCGAGATGAACACCTGGCACCAAGTGCTGTCGGTCTCTCAAAAGTCTCCACGTGGATCCTCTCCAGGCTCCGAAGTTGGCGATGACTTCTCAGAGGTTGCGAGCAGCCTGGGCTCTGCCGCAATGGATCGTCGCTCGCTCGGCTCCGCGCCGTCAAGTCCAGTAGCCGAACCAATGAGATCTCGATTGAATGAGGAGGACTATCTGAAGAACGATACGATCACGAACGAGTCGTTCCTGCGCATCCGCGGGCCTGGAGAAGAGCTGTCGCTCACGAGCGGGTCGTTCTACAAGCCTCGCTCGTTCAAGGGCGATCTCCCGTTCGAGGCCAAGCTCGCCGCTACGGTAGAAGACGACGAGATCGTCTCAACGCAGCTCTCGCGAATCAACAGCGACGACGACCTCGAGTACCTCAAAGGATCGAACGTCGACCACGAGCTGCTTGAAGCCATGCGCAAGAAGAAGGAGAACGAGGTGCTGCCAGCCAAGTGCGTCTCGTGTTGCGTCGTCATGTAGACTGTCTCAATTAGTTGCCCTTTGCATTGGATCTATCTCAGTAGAGTCCTCTATTCAGTAAAAATCAGGTGGGCTTCTAATGGGGTCGTCAAGGGGTTGTGCCACTCGGCGACATGCCACTGTACTAAAAGTGCAGGCTCCCTTTACAGATCGAAATGGCGGATCCGACGGTGACGTACGCCGGGTGGGTCTACAAGGAGGGCAGTCTCGTGAAGAACTGGAAGAAGCGGTTCCTCGTCGTCAAGCGCCGCGAGCTCGCGTACTACAAGACGACGGACCACACGTCGAGCCATGCGCAACTCATGGGCTCGATGCGCGTCGCGCGCGTGGAAAAGGCCAGCGGCATCACCAACGGCCTGCTCATCCACAGCGCCGAGGGCCGGCAGCTCAAGATCTTTATGGACACAGCGGCGGAGAGAGACCGATGCTACGAGGCGATCGTCGAGTGGTGCCACCCGGGCGGCGCGGGCGGCGGCCGTGAGAGTCTGACTGGTTCAGCAGCGCAGGTGACGGCTAGTGGCTACCCATCGGCGGAGCGCAGCTCTCTCGGAGCAGCTCCTCCCGGATCTCGCATGGCAGGCTGGCTCGAGAAGCAAGGACAGAATATGCCGACATGGAAGAGAAGATATTTTGTTTTAGAAGACGGGATCCTCACATACTCAACAGACGAAGGCAGCACGGTGCTGGGGCGCCACCGCGTCCTGGGCCTTCGGCGCGACCGCACCAGACCATTCACATTAGAACTCACACTGGACACAGGACGAGAGCTGCGCGTGAGCGCATTGGACGAGCACAACCTGGGCGAGTGGCAGCGCGCCATCCATGCGACTCTTCAGCTCAGTCCGACCAATCGGCCGTCTGCCACAGGACAAGACCCGCGCGCTCGCTTCGCTGAAGGCGACTCGCAGGCCAGCTACAACAATCTGTTCGGCGCTCCTCCCTTGTCGGTGTCGCCTCGCCGGCTCGCCAACATGTCGTTCGGCCAGAGCATCCGCCTCGAGTTCGACGGCGAAAACACGAGCTTTATCGAGTGCGCCGCCCCGAGCGAGCCGGTCGACACCGCGCCCAAGCCCAAGCCGTTTTCTCCCAAGGCGCCGGGCGCCGAGACGATCCGCAAGATGCGCATCGAGCAGCACCTGCTGGACGAGGACGGCGACCTGGTTGTCACACGGGTAAGCTCCACGCGTCCGTCGAGCGGGCCTGACTCGCCCCTGCCGTCGCGCCGTCCTCAGAACAAGGACGCGCCACCTGGCGGCTGCTGCTGCGTGGTCATGTGAACTCGTCCTCTGTGTTGGCGCCGCGATTGCGGCTCTGCCGAGGAGCTCCATTGCTGTGACACCTGAGGAAAAACAGAGACTGCAACTTGCGCGCGTCGCAGATGGTCGCAGTCCACAAAAGTATTTGCCAGATGAAACTTAACCCAAGCGTGCATACAGTATCTAACTGCGACGAGTCGTGTTGCTAACACCTAACGGAGACGAAGAGTTTTGGTGGCGACGGTAATATTTCAGAGCTGACTTCTGGCGAAGCAGACGGCGCGTGAAAACTACACGTGATATGTCGAAGGTCAGGTGAAAAATTTCAGTGGCGGCAGGGGCGCTGAGTTGGGTTCCAGCTTGGAACAAGCGGAACGAACCCACCTGGAGTGATTGTTGCGCGGAGCGGAGAACAAGCTTCCTGGGACGGCGGAGAACCGAGTGGAGCGGAGAACCGAAATCATGGCGGCCACGATGCATGGCGGCGAGTACGCCGGGTGGATCTACAAGCAAGGGAGCCTCGTGAAGAACTGGAAGAAGCGGTTTATGGTGCTGCGGGGCAAGCAGCTGACGTACTACGACACGGAGCGCCTCACGCCGCGCGTCAAGGAGAAAGGCAGCTTCCAGGTCATCACGGTCGAGCTGAGCTCGGACATCCAGAACGGCCTGCTGGTCCACGGCCGCGGCGGCCGCGTGCTCAAGCTCTACACGGATTCGGCCGAGAGTACGACGGGCTGGTACCACGCGATCATGGACGCCACGAGCATGGGCAACGGGCTCGCCATGGCGCTCTCGTCGATGGACGACCGCTTCTCGCTCCCGAGCGACCGCAGCCTCGACCTGGACGACGCCGTGGACCAGATGGACCTCATCGGGCGCCTCTCGTCCATGCCGCTCGACGACGCGCAGGTGCAGCACTCGGGCTGGCTCACGAAGGAAGGCAACCGCGTCAAGAGCTGGAAGAAGCGCTGGTTCACGCTGCGCGGCGACACGCTGTCGTACTTCGACTCGGCCGACACGGGCAGCAACGCCAAGGGCTACGGCCACGTGCGCGCCGTCGAGGTCAACGGCGAGAAGGCCAACTCGCTCGACATCCGGTTCGACAGCGGCCGCATCCTGCGCGTCGCCGCCGAGTCGCCGCGCAGCATGCAGGACTGGCTGCTCAAGCTCAGCGACGCCATCGAGGCCGCGCGCGACGACAACAACAACGCGCGCCAGAGCCTCGCGGCGCGCCAGACGCTGCGCGCGTCCATGGCCGGCCCGCCGACGGGCCACCGCAACTCGATCAGCGGCAGCATGCCGCAGCGGCACTCGATCGCCGGCACGACCGTCGCGCCCGTGCGGCCGTCCATTGCGAATATGCCCGGCTTTGGCCGCGCGTCGCAGCCGCAGTCGGGCGACGACGCGCGGCGGGCGGCCAACGACTCGTACAAGTCGGACTTTTCCGCGCAGTCGTCGACGATCTCGTCCAACCAGTCGAACCAGTCGGGCGAGTACTTCGACGACGACAGCGACAGCGACGGCGACTGGATCTAGAGCCTCGCGCAGGCAAGCCGTGTGCCCAGGGTCAGACGCGTCGGGTCCGTCTCTCCAGTGGCTCTGTTCGGACGGACCGGTGTCGACTAGCCGACGGCCTCCTGTCTCATTTGGAACGAGTGACGACTCGGGAGGCCACGTCCCGCGCAGCCTCTGGACGCCTAGAGAGCGTGACCACGCAGCTCATCCCGCAGAAAGAAATGGAAGAAGAGAAGAAGAGACGGACACCGCCGTGTCGTCTGAACGAGCGTAGGAAGCAGCCAGTAGAATCGAAGCTCCCCACCATGTAGACTCCCTAATAATAAGCTAGCGCTTTGTTGTCCAGCGGTCCATTTTGAGTCAGTCGATTGAGCGTGCAGGGCTCAGGCGGCTGGTGCTAATCGACGTTGAAGTTGGTGGACGAGTCAACGCCCTCTCCGTGCACGTCAGCCGGGTCAGCCCGTCCCGCGCGTCGCAAAAATAGAGGGTGCGTTCCCTCGGGCTATTCCGAGTCGGCCGGGGGTCTCACTTCGATGCGATCCGCAGCGGCTCAGAACGCGAGCTCGCCGAGCCCACTTCCGCCTTGACCATGGGCGCCGGCGCGTCGATACCGACGCCTCGCACGGCCTCCGGGCCGCACCTCGCGCCGCTGGACCAGGACACGGAGGTGGCCATCTTCACGATGATCCACCGCGAGTACGAGCAGATGGCCGGCGACGACCTGGGCGACGAGGTCATCTTCGAGCGCATGAAGCAGATCTGCTACAAGGCGTACGTCAACGACCCGACCAAGCCCAGCTCCGGACAGCTCAACCGACTCCACTTTCGGCGCTCGTCCGACCCGCACCGCAAGAAGCGCGAGGCCGTGTACTCCAAGGGCCTGGTGCGCCATCACGCCAGGGCCTGTGGGACCGAGGGTGAGTGGCCGACTGACTGCGTGTGGCTGCGTAGGATCTGGCGAGCGACTCGGCGAGAGGGCTCTCCAAGCGCATGTCCGAGAATAAGACGGAGGAGACGGCCAACCTGCTCAAGACGGCGCTCCAGTCGGTGCTCTTCGCCGACTCGAGCGAAGACGAGCTGGACAAAGTGCGTCGTTCTTTGGAATGGGAAGGATCCGCGACGTGGCTGATCGTTGGGCGCTGCTGTAGGTCCTCTTCGTCATGAAGCGGTTGCGCGTGCAACCGGACGAGTTCATCATCAAGCAAGGAGACAACGGCGACAAGTTCTACGTCGTCCAGACGGGCGAGCTCGAGGTCTCGGTCAACACCAACGTCGTTGGCACGCTCTCGACGGGCGACCACTTCGGCGAGCTGGCGCTGATATACGACGCCCCGCGCGCTGCGACCATCATAGCCAAGACGGACGCCGTGCTGTGGACGCTGGATCGAGACGAGTTCCGAACAGTGCGCTTTGTCTTTTCTTGCTCGTGAGCATTCTGCCTCTAACGCTAGTTCCCGCGTTTGCAGATCCAAGCCAAGTCGTCCAACGACTCCCTCGTCAAGCGAGCCAAGTGGCTTCGCCAGGTCGAAATCCTCGCGAGTTTATCGCAGCGGCAGCTCGCGCTCTTGGCCGGAGTGCTCAAGGCCGTGACCTTCGACGACAAAGAGCGCATCATCCGACAAGGCGACGTCGGCGATACCTTCTACATCGTCGAAGAAGGCTCAGTGTCGTGTCAGGTCGAGGCGTACGGCCCGCGGGATGGTCGCAGCGGCACCGAGATCGCGTGCTTCGGCCCTGGAGATTACTTCGGCGAGATGGCGTTGCTGAGCGACATGCCCCGTAACGCGAGCATTTATGCGAAGGGTCCGGTCAAGTGTTTGAGTCTCGGGCGCGCCGAGTTCGACACAATGCTGGGCCCGCTGACGGATGTTCTGGACCGCAACAGCCGCATCCGAATTCTGCGCTCACTGCCGACGCTCGCCAACCGGTCGGCCGAATACATGGAGCAAATTGTCTCGCAGCTCGAGATCAAAGCCTTCCAGGATAACCAGTGTATCTTCCGCGAGGGCGACGTGGCGACTGCGTACTACATCGTCAAATCCGGCTGTGTGAAGCTCATCACCAAGACAAAAGATCCGATGACGGGCCAGTTGGTCTCCAACGACGTCCTGCTCAAGGCCAACGACACGTTCGGCGAGGAGGCGTTTTCGCAGTCGGGCAACTACAGCGGCACCGTCGTGTCCTGTGGTCGTTCCCAGTGCCACCGCCTCAAAGTCTCGTCGTTACACCGGTCGGGGTCACGGCAGTTCACGCAGCGCGTGAGTCTGGCCGAGCGCGAACTCAACAAGTACTGCACGCTGACACTCGAAGACATCGAAGTGGTGAGTCGGGCGCCGCGTGGGTAGCAATGGATAGATTCGACGGACTGATGGGGTTTCTGCAGGGCGGTGTCCTGGGTGAAGGGTCCTTCGGCAAGGTCGTGCTGGTCCACACGCGCGTGGACGGCGACAAGCAGCAGCCCATGGCGCTCAAGATCATGGCCAAGTCGCACATCATCGAGTCGGACCAGCAGGTCCAGGTCATGCGCGAGAAGCAGGCACTCATGACACTGCCCAACCACCCGTTCATCGTCGAGCTCTTCGCGACGTACCAGGACCAGAACAACCTGTACATGCTGATGGAGCTGGTGCAGGGCGGCGAGCTCTTCACGCTGCTGCACAACGAAGAGTTCATCGAGACGGTGGACGAGGCGTCCGTGCGGTTCTACTCGGCCAATGTGATCCTCGGGCTGCAGCACATGCACAAGTACGACTTCGCCTACCGCGACCTCAAGCCCGAGAACTTGCTCATCTCCAAGGAAGGGTACCTCAAGTTTGTCGACTTCGGCTTTGCCAAGAAAGTGCCCTTCACGGTCGTCAACGGCGACGGCGTCGAGGAGCTCCACTCGCGGACGTACACGCTCTGCGGCACGCTCGAGTACCTCGCGCCCGAGTTCGTGCTCAACACGGGCCACGACCTGGCCGTCGACTACTGTGGGTGTCTTGTGTCTTGGTCGCATGCAGCGTGGCTGATGGTTTTGGTTTGGATATGTGCAGGGGCGCTCAGGATCCTCATCTACGAGATGCTGGTCGGGTACACGCCGTTCGGCACGGGCGACGGCGACACGACGCAGCTCTTCCGCAACATCGCCATGGTGCGCACGGGCGCCAACCAGGTCGACTTCCCGTTCCACTTGCTGGAGAACTGCCCCATGGCGTGCGACCTCGTGCGGCGCCTGCTGCAGGGCGACCCGGCCAAGCGCATCGGCGTCGGCATCAACGGCGACCAGGACCTGCGGCAGCACGCCTGGTTCAGCAAGGTCGAGTGGGACAAGCTCTACGCGCGCGCGCTCGAGCCGCCCTACATTCCGCCCATCGCGGGCAAGTATGACATCTCGCTCTTCGAGGGCGAGATCGGCAACCGCGCCAAGGACAAGCCCTTCGACGGCAAGGGCGACGACTTCTTCATCGGCTTCTAGCGCAATAGACATAGACAGAGAGACTAGACCTGGCGCCTCTTCTTCCTTCTCGTGGCTGTGACGTGGCGGCGGCCTTGCAGATGCGGCTTCATCGATGATTGCCGTTGGGCTTCCGTCGCCACCATTGGCTGGAAAAGCCTCATGTTGAATGTCGCTATTTCCGCCAATCCGCTGCGACGAAGGATCGCTGTAGGGCCCCCGTGAGTGGACCGCACACGCCATTCCCCCACTCGACCATGACGCTGTCCAAGGCGGTCTTCCGCCTGCGCATGCTGCAGCGCCAGACGTGCCCGGCCGCGGCCTTCTCCACGGCCGCCAAGGCCTCGCCGCGCGATGACTTCCCCGACATCATCTACGGCCAGGACACGGGCGTGCGCACGGTCCAGTGGAACCGCCCGAGCAAGCTCAACGCGTTGACGCTGCCCATGGTCCACCACCTGACCAAGCGCCTGCAGAAGATCGAGGCCAACCGCACGGTCAACGCCGTCGTCTTCTCGGGCGTCGGCGGCAAGGCCTTCTGCGCCGGCGGCGACGTGCGCGCGCTCGCCGAGCACGCCAAAGACCCGGCCACGCACAACCTCGCGGTCGACTTTTTCCGCCACGAGTACCGCCTCAACTACATGCTCGCGACGACCGAGAAGCCCATCATCTCGTTCCTCAACGGCGTCACCATGGGCGGCGGCGTTGGGCTCTCGATGCACGGCAAGTTCGTCGTGGCCACCGAGAAGACCCTCTTCGCCATGCCCGAGACGGCGCTCGGCTTCATCCCGGACGTCGGCGCCTCGTACCTGCTGCCGCGTCTCGGCCGTAAGATCACCGAGGGTGAGAACTACGAGGCCGACGTGCCCAAGTCGCGCGCGCTCGCCGGCCAGGGCATCGGCACCTACCTCGCGCTCACGGGCGACCGCCTCCAGGGCAAGGAAGTCATCGCGTTCGGCCTCGCGACCCACTACCTGGACTCGGACGAGTACGACCGTCTCATCCACCACCTCACGGGCCTCGAGTTCGCCGACCACATCGCGCAGGAAGAGCGCGACGAGGCCATCCACGAGGCCATCTCCGAGCTCGAGACCGACGAGGCCTTCGCCGAGATCGACACGGCCTACTACGAGACCGTCGAGAGCGTGTTCGGTGCCCAGAACGAGGACGACACGGTGGAAGGTATCTTCAAGCGTCTCGAGGTGCGACTCCTTGCGGGCCATTAGGCTGCCCAGCAACGCTCGCTAATATTTCTGTTTGGTTTGTTACGCAGGCCCTCAACACGGAGTGGTCCAAGAAGACTCTCTCTACGCTCAAGAAGATGGCCCCGCTCGCGCTCAAGGTCACGCTCGAGCAGATGCGCCAGGGCGCCGTCAAGAACTGCGCCGAGTGCTTCCAGATGGAGTACCGCCTCTCGTCTCGCCTGACTGCCGGCCCGGACTTCGCTGAGGGCGTGCGCTCGGTGCTCGTCGACAAGGACCGCAACCCCAAGTGGCAGTACACGGAGCTGTCGCAGGTCACCCCCGAGATGGTCAAGGCCTACTTCGAGCCGCTGCCAGAGGACCAGGAACTCGTGTTGTACTCGAGCAAGGACAACTAGACGGTCTGTCGGGTGCCGAAGCTGCTGCAACGGTGACGTAGTGAATCCAGCCAAGGTACTAGGAAAGAAGTGTGTATCTATTCGCCTACCTGCCGAACTCACGAAGTCACTCGTAATAGCAGCTTGTGTACCGATGGGTCGCCATGTCTCGCACCTCCGTGCCACCCCTCTTACCATTATTTTTGCATGCTTCGACTGAACTGTACTCATATTTATAGGGGGACGGAATCCCTCCGTATTGGCACCCAAGCAGAACTCTGACGCGGCCGTCGTGGGGCCTTGGTTCGTGCTCCGTGACCAAGCATGCTGTCACCCGAGTCGTTCGGCCGCTCGCACAAGCGGCACGTGACCGACGTCATACGCGTGGCGCTCGAACGCAAGGGTATCATCGGCTTCATCGAGATCCACGAAAGCATGACGCTGATGGAGGCGAGAACGCTCATCTGGGAGAACGTGGAGAACGCCCCGTGCGACTTTCAGTTCATTCTGGACGATGGCGTGCCCGTGAGCGCCAAGCAAGAGAGTTCTCAGCGCATCCTCCACTTCTACCCGTGTGTGAAAATTCGCGAGTGCAAGAAGCCGCCTCCCTCCGTGACGAGTCCCCAGTCATCGACTCGAAAAGGAAATGTGTTCTTGTCGCCAGACGGCGCTTCATCAGGCTCGAGCAACAGCACAACTGGAAAAATCTCGGTGTGGACAGCATCGGGCGACGAATTCGCCGTGTGGATCTCAGACGAGTACACTTTTCAACAGCTTCGTCGCGACGCCGCTCGATACTGGAACTTGCCTGCCTCTCAAGTGGCGTTAGCAGATAGCGACGGCTGTCTCTGGCCCGAGCAGGCCCGGATCCTTTCGGTCATGGGCATCGAGGAACTCCGCCAGCGTAAAATCATTCTAGAGAGCAAGGGAGGATCCTCCACAGCCACCTCGAAACCGCCATCACTAGGCGGAACCAGGTTAAGTGCTATAGGCTCGTCACGCAGACGAACTTCCGGTGAGCCGTCCATCACGACCGCAAGAAGTCTGCCGACAAACTGGAGTCGTGCCCACGCGCCAACAGCAGCAAACACAGCGGACGGCGTCAATCCTGTGGAAGAGTTATGGCGCGTCTTCACGTTCTACTGCATCAACGGCGACAGCCTCGAGCTAGAGTGTATTAAAGCCCATCAGTTCAACAAGCTGCTTCGAGACTCGCGTGTACTAGGAGCCAATGTAACACCTGCAATCGCCGACATCATCTACACAGCTGAGACCAAGGGCAAACCAAACGCGTCTGGGAAGATGAACTATGGTGAGTTCCTCAACGCGCTTGTGAAGGTCGCTGTGGCTCGCCAGCGCAAGACCAACAGTCGACATCTGCAGCGTGGGGCAGACACTCAAGAGGAGGATGAGCTGTTCCAGAGGCTCGTAGCTGATCACATTCTCCCGCTTGCGTCTCGCTGGCCGACGCACGTTTGGGAATACCAAACACAGCAACTGCGCACGCCCGAAGTTGTGGCATTTGTCTCCAAATTTTTAGACTCGCTTGTTGACATCTACTTATTCTACGGCAAGGGCCATCAGCTGAACGCAACGACTGGTGTGAAAGAGTTCCACATGACATACGCCGACTACCAGCGATTCGTCAACGACTTCGCCTTCGCGAACTTGCAGATCTCCAGCGTTGAGGCCGCCCAGGTCTTTGTCGCGTCTTGCTCAAGTACTCCATTCCACGAGACGATGAGCATGGCTCCAACAAGAGAGACACCAACTTCTGAAGCCCCCCTCTCGCCTGTGTCGGTGGACTCGTCTGCGGACTCGAACTGCGACGCCATCTCGTGCTCGTCGTCTTCGACTGCGACAGCTGTCGCTTCTGCTTTTCAAAAACTCGCAGCGTCAACGGAGGGAGTCGTGCTATACATGCCGCCGCTGGCTCAAGTGGGCCGTCTCTGTATGAGTGTATCTGCATTTTTGGATGTGTTGGGTCGGCTAGGACTCGTATCTTTCGCCAAGACCAAGCACGTGAAGGCGCTACAGTCTACCAAAGCCGTCTTTCACCACCTCAGCCGGGGTCTCACAAGATCACGCGTTCTTGGCATCATGCATAACCACGGCTCGGCGTCCATTCATTCGGGCCGGTTCTACTCGGGTTCTGTCGCCTTCAACAACAGGTTTCTCGACATGTGGCGCTATGAAGGTTCCCCAGATTACCTAGTGGGCAACGTTTCACACACTGTTGCGACCGAGAAGGGAATCTCGAGTGTGGGACTGACGAGCCCCGTTGCTGCGAAGCCAGCCGAACTCCCGCTCAGTCCTTCGAGGCGACTGCCTTCTTCAGCCGCAATGTTCGACGAGAGGATCGTTTCAAGTGGCGCAGGGCGAGGCCGAGAAGCTTTGGATCGGCTCGTCCGCAACGCCTTTGTCCGCAATGCAATCGCCTCCAGCTCTTTGAACACTGTTTCGGCGACTTTGCCGCGGAAGGACGATGCCACTGTGCCTGCGAGTCCGACAGCCGCTGACTTTGACCGAGATCCTGGTGCTTCGGACGAAGTCTCGTCCTCGATTCGAACGCCACAAGGACTAACGACAGAGAATACTGCTGCCAAGGCCCCGTCATCGGACTCGACTACTGATGATAACCACGTCGCGCGAGCATCGGACGCGCGGCAGCAGGCGGTGGAGTCGTTCGGATCGGTCTCAAGACCGTTGAGGACCCACTTGAGCGGAGGACTCGCGCTTCACCCGACCGATGAGAAAGTTCTGTACGAGAGTATTTTACTGAAGGGCGGGGTGTTCAAAAAGTACGGTCAGTGGGGGAACCCGCACCGACGATTTGTCTGGTGCTCGAAGGAGTTTGACGGAGTCTACTGGCGGCCGATCAACAAGAAGCATAGTCTGAGCAAGGAAGGGATTCCAGTGGTGAGCCTCATGGCTGTGCTACCCGGCAACTCGAATCGCACACGCTACGCGTTCATGAAGCACTTGTCGGACGGTAAGCTGTTGATTCCATCGTATGACAGGACAGGACAATGCCAATGCTTCATGTTGACTTGACAGAGAAATCTCTTTGCCGGTGCTTGTCGGTTGTGGCGGAAGACCGACGGCTCGACCTTGAGGCCGACTCAGAGGCCACGAGAGATCTATGGATGCAAGCGTTCCAGTTCCTCATGAAGGAGCATCGGCCGCGTACGCTGACGGGCGAGATATAATGTTAATACAGTGACCAGCGCGAACGTCGTAGTTGGCAAATGCTTTTTGAACGGACTTGACTGTGAAGATAGATCCCCACATCGCACAGATCTAATGCAGGTGGCTGCCTCTTCACTACAGTTATACTACGGCCCGCGGTGCTTAGTCCGTCTTCAGGCACTTGTCGAGCGCCGAGAACTCGGAGAAGAAGGCCGTGAACCACGCCAGAGTCTGCTCGAGGTCCTCGGTGCCGCATTGCTCGCGGATCGAGTGCATGCTGAGCTGCGCGAGACCGACATCGAGCGTGCGGATGCCCGTGCTAGTCGCGAGGATGGGGCCGATGGTCGAGCCGCACGGCGTATCCTGGCGCACGACAAACTCCTGGATGTTGATGTTGTGGCGGTTGGCGAGTTCCTTCATGAGGAACGCCGACTCGCCCGTGGTCGCGTAGCGCTCGTTGGCGTTGTACTTGATGACCGGGCCGCCGTGGAGCTGCGGGCGGTGGTTCACCTCGTGCTTCTCCGAGTAGTTCGGGTGCACGCCGTGGGCCATGTCGGCCGAGACGAGGAAGCTCTTGCGCGCGGCCGCGGCCGTGAGCTCGCCCTCAGCGATGCGCGTGGCCACGCTCTCGAGGAAGTTGGAGCCAGCACCCATGCGCGAGTCCGAGCCGACCTCCTCGTTGTCGAAGAGCGCCACGACGCGAACGTTCTCGTCGTTGTCGAGCGTGGGCAGCGACTGGAGGAGCGACTGCGTCGAGAGCCACGAGCAGCACAAGTTGTCGAGACGCGGCGAGAAGATGAACTCGTCAAGCGCGCCGCCGATGTTCGCGCCCTGCGTGTCGAACAGGCAGAGCTCAAAGTCGGCGATCTGGTCCACCGTGACGTCGAGCTCCTTGGCGAGAAGCTGGAGCAGCACCGAGTGGTGCTTGAGCTTGGGCGCTCCGTCCTTCTTCTCGGTCGTAGCCTCGAGTTGGGCGCGCGCCGCCGTGGCGATCACCGGGCGCAGGTGGGTCTCCTTGTTGAACGAGAAGGCCGTGCTCACTTCGCGGTCCAAGTGGATCGCGAGCGTCGGGATGCGCATGATGGGCTTGTTGACGAGCACGAGGCGCGAGCGGAAGCTCGAGTCGCTCTCGCGCACGATGACGCGGCCGGCGACGCCAAGGTCGCGGTCAAACCACGTGTGGAAGAGGCCGCCGCCGTAGGTCTCCACGCCGACCTGGAGCCATCCGTTCGACTCGAGGTTGGAGATGGGCTTGACCTTGAGGCACGGGCTGTCGGTGTGGGCGCCGATGATGTGGAAGCCGTTCCCCTTCTGGTACTTGCCGCCGACGGCGAAGGCGATGATGGCCGACTGGTTGCGCGTCACGAAGTACTTGCCGCCCGCGACGACCGCGCCCTTCCAGCTGTCTTCCTCCTTGAGCTGCTTGAAGCCGGCGGCCGTGAGCTGCTGCACGACCTCGTGCACGGCATGGAAGGGCGACGGGCTCTTGTTGATGAAGTTGAGAAAGGCTGCACAGGTCAACACACGGCGTCAGCGGCCGCGACGCTTGTCCGACGGCGGGAAGACCACTCACCCGAGACGGTCTGCGGCGTCGTGCGCGAGAGGCAGAGCACCATGGTCGCTGAGGAGATGGATCGCGGAATGAGCTCTTCGCGGAGGGTCAGGAGGCCACTATTGGGAGCATAACCCTCCCAACTGTCGACGAATGAAGGCACGAGGGGTAGGGTTCGCATACAATCTTCGAGTCCAAATCGGTCTCGTGTGCGGTGATCGCACATCACGTTGGGCCACCAGCTGGTATAGGATTTCACAGGTGCGCAGAACAGAACGTCGCTGCTGCACCGTAGATTCATTTACACGGGATCACAAGGTTCGGCGGGTAGTTGTTGTCCTTTCTAGAGAGATGGACCGCTCTTACAGAGGGATGTTGCCGTGCTTCTTCCACGGGTTCGCGAGCTTCTTGTTCTCGAGCACGTCGAGGTCCTCGCAGATGTGGAGCCGTGTCTTGGTCGGCTCGATGATGTCGTCCACGAAGCCGCGCTGGGCCGCCACCTATGGAAATTCCATGTGGCAATCGTTAGCATCCGTCCCTTTTCTTTCCAAAGAAAAAACTGCGAAGGACGCACCATCGGGTTGGCGAACTTGCGCTCGTAGTCGGCCGTGTTCTCCTCCACGTTCTGGCCGCGAAAGATGATCTCGACGGCGCCCTTGGCGCCCATCACGGCGATCTCGGCCGACGGCCACCTGCACGAGAGACACGACTGTTAGTTGGTAGGCGAGAGGACGCTCGCGCGAGGGACACGTACGCGTAGTTGATATCACCGCGCAGGTGCTTGGAGCTCATGACATCGTAGGCGCCGCCGTAGGCCTTGCGCGTGATGATCGTGACCTTGGGCACGGTCGCCTCGGCGTACGCGTACAGCAGCTTGGCGCCGTGGCGGATGATGCCTCCGTACTCCTGGTCCACGCCCGGCAGGAAGCCCGGCACGTCCACGAGCGTGACGATCGGGATGTTGAAGGCATCACAGAAGCGGACAAAGCGGGCGGCCTTGATGGACGAGTTGATGTCCAAGCAGCCAGCCAGCTCCATCGGCTGGTTCGCGACGATACCCACTGGACGGCCCTCCATGCGGCCAAAACCGATGATCATGTTCTTGGCGTAGTCCGGCATCACCTCGAAGAAATCGTACGAGTCGACGAGCTGGTGGATGATGTCCTTCATGTTGTAAGGCACGTTCGGATCCGGCGGAACAATGCTCTCGAGCGTTGGCACCGGGCGGTAGCGGTCGTCGTCCGACTTGCGAACCGGCGGCTTCTCTGTGGATAGAATGAGTGGAATTAAAACGACCTCAATGCACTGAGATGTGTGTGCTCTAGTTCGTACCGGTGTTATTGAGCGGCAAGAAGTCAAAGAAGCGGCGCATCTCGCGAATGGCCTCAACGTCGTTGTCGAACGCACAGTGCGCGACGCCCGAGGTCTTGGTGTGCGTGCCAGCGCCACCGAGCTCCTCCTGCGTCACCTCTTCGTTCGTCACGGTCTTCACGACGTCGGGACCCGTCACGAACATGTACGACGAGTCGCGCGACATGAAGATGAAGTCAGTCATCGCGGGCGAGTAAACAGCGCCACCGGCGCACGGGCCCATCACCATCGTGAGCTGCGGCACGACGCCCGACGCGAGCACGTTGAGCTGGAAGATATCGGCGTACCCAGCGAGCGAGGCGACACCTTCCTGGATGCGAGCACCACCAGAATCGTTGAGACCGATCACCGGCACTCCGAGCTGCATCGCCTTCTTCATGATCTTGACAATCTTCTCAGCGTAAGTCTCCGAGAGCGAACCGCCGAAGACCGTAAAGTCCTGGCTGAAGACGAAGGTGAGGCGGCCGTTGATCAAGCCGCGTCCCGTGATCACGCCGTCGCCAGGGATGTGCTGCTTGTCCATGCCAAAGTCGGAGCAGCGGTGGGTCTTGAGCATGTCGTATTCGCGGAACGTGCCCGGGTCCAGCAGCAGCTCGACGCGCTCGCGCGCCGTGAGCTTGCCCTTCTCGTGCTGCTTGGCCTGGCGCTTGAGACCACCGCCCTCGATGGCCTGCTTGCGGGCGTCGTCGAGCTCCTTCTGGAACGCGAGCTTGCGCGCAGCGGGCGTGATGGTGGCGGCGGCGCTGAACCAGCGCGCCTGCGACTGCGCGAGCAGACTCGCGTTGACGCGCTTTGCGAGGGCGAACGCGCGCACCATCTCTACTTCTCCTCGTGCGGACGAAAGGAATCTGACGCGAGCAGAACACGCAGCCACGCCAATGGAAGCTCGCGCGAGGGGCTCCTTCTATGCGGTGGCGCGTAGAGTGTCACGCCCGATCTCCCCAAGTTCAATCTGGCCCACGGGTCCAATCTTCGTCGACGGATAGACAGACCCGGCCCGGACAAGGGGTTTTCAAACCAGCCAGTACCGGATGTGGGGTACATGGTACCAGTCTCGACGGTACGCCTCAAGTGGATCAACCTCAAAAAGACGCGCGCAAAGGAAAGAAGGAACTGCGACCATGGGGCGAGAATTCGCGCGCGCCATGAAGGCCTCGGCGCTGCTCGCACTGCACTTGCATGCACGTACCGTCTATGCAAACGTCGTCAGCGTACCAGAATGGGACCCGATCCTCGCGCTGCGGCCGCATCACCTCGTGGCGTACTACCCGCTCGAGGGCGACCGCCTCGACTACGCCCCGAGCGGGTCCAGCGCCGGCTTCATGCAGCACGGGGTGGACCACAACGTGCTCCCCGCGGATGGAGATGGCGCGGCCGGACTGCGCGTGGCTGCCCTGGGTGGCGTGAATCTGCCGCTGTCCATCCACCGTCGCCAGTTCCCAGCGCTAACGATGGGCGCGTGGGTGCGTCTCGACTGGGGAGAGCGACAGCGCGGATGCGTCTTGTCGCAGAACGGCTTTCTGCCGGGGCGGTCTCTCTGTGTCGATGGCGGACGATGGGTGGTGGGCAACATTACTGTGGCAGAAAAAGCTGTACCCAGCGACGAGTGGGTTTTCGTCGCTGCGGTGTTCCAAGAGCAGCCAGGAAGTGCAAAGACCCAGCTCTATGTCGATACTGAGATGCTGGATCTCGGTGGTGAGTCGCAGCCAATTTTTCTCTTGCAGTCGACAGCGGTGATTGGGTCGTCCGATCAAACAGCGAGCGGCTTCGATGGCGCCATCAAGAGTGTGTTCTTTTTCGACTATGCACTCACTGAGAGTGAGTTGGACTATCTGAAGCTCAGCAAAAGTGCGTCGCTCCCACCCATCGTCGCTGCTGGAGCTGCAGGATACGCGATGGAGCTGACTAGTCCGATCGAGCAGGCGAGATTCACAGTTCCAGTGACGAGTGATCTTGATAGGAACGGAAGTTTGATTATGTGGATGAAGCTAGATAGTGTCGGCGTATCTACTGCGCACGGGAGTGTGTGTTTGTGCCAGTTTCGGGAAGATCGCGGTAGAGTCACGACAGTGTGGGCGAGTCTCGATGATAGTCGTGACGTGTGGTTTGTCCGCGTAAGGCAATCTGTGTCTTTCGTTGCTAATTCTGATGATGCAAGTGACTGGCTCTTTCCTCAAGCTACTATTGGGCTCGATCAATGGCAGTGCGTCGCTATTGTTTGGGGGCAATCAGGTTTTCGCATGTACATCAACGACATTTTGTCGGTGGACTTGAAACGTTCAACAATAGAACCCTTCGTGATGTTGGAGGAGATCGGGATCGGACCATCTGAGAGCCGAGGCGGAGTTACACCTATTCCATTTGTCGGTCAAATCGACGAAATATCACTGTGGAAGAAATCGTTCGACAGTGTCGAAGAACTGCTTCTTGTGTCAAGGACAAAACTCACCGGTTCTGAAGATGATCTCGTTGGCTTATGGACATTTGATTATTCTGCGTTTCTACCATTGACGGTTCAGAACGAAGCCATGATGTCTTCAAGTATGGGTATCTGTGAACTAAACATCGTCGTATATCCCAAAGATCCGGCTGCAATTCGTGGAAGTAATGGATTCATCGCGCTTTCCACGGCTGACATTGGAAACTGGGTTGTCGTGTCGAACGGGGACTCAAGGCTCGTGGACTTACGAGTCTTGAATCCGATGGGTTGCGATATTATGTTCAGCATACAACAAATTCCAACAGTGGGCACTCTTTATCGTGCTGAGAATCAGCGACAGGACGGACTCTCACGGCAACCTGATGCCAAAAGGACAATTTCGACCCGTATCGAAACTCCCACAGCCTTGCCTAATGGATATCTGTTTTACTCGGCTCCACTGACCTCAAATTTACGACAAGACACGGCGTTTGTGTTCGCAGCGCGATGTGATGGCGCTTTACCCACGACCACTAGTAACGCGGTGATTCATGTCCAAATCACCCCGATAGACGTGTTTCCTCATCTCGCAACTGAAGATCGCGTGTCGTTCCGTCTTGAAGGCTTCATATTCTCCGATCCAGACGAAGATGAAGACAACTCGGCGACGTCGTACCAGATTGAGATTGCGGGGGTTCAATCACCATCCGTAACGGTTCCTACCACGTCGACAACAGCATCAGTGACAACCTTACGCCAGGATCGAGATGCGTCAGTTTTTAGAGGTGATAGTGTCATCATTCAAGGAAGTGCCCGAACAGAAGACTTGAACATTATGGCTGAAGGACTGGTGACAGAAGTCACTAGAGAGAATCCTCTGCATGCGCGTTACACTGTGTCGCTCGAGTCTCGTCAAGGAACGTCCGAACAAGTGATAGATATTCGCCAAAGCAAATCCCTTTCCTTGGAGCATCGCTTGGGAACCCGACCAGCAGTTGCGAATATCACCCCGATGGAGGTCCCGTCAAATGACGATGTGCTTGTCAATGTGTACGGGTGGAACTTTGATCGTGATGGGCATGAATGCTTTATTGGAGAAGCAGTGGTCTCTGCTGCAGAATACGTTTCTTCAACTCATGTGCGCTGCCTCTTCAAACTCCCATCATCATACGAAGGCAGTCAACAGTTCACTCTGCGGCAGATTGGTGGGATGGCAAGTAATCCTGTGGAGATTGTCGTTGTCTCGCCGTATGAAGTGCTGATGGTCAACTCCAAGAATCGAATAGTGCACACAGGCTCAGAAGTCATCCTGCTCAGTTCAAGCTTCACCCAAGATCGGGCAGACCCGGCACTGTGCGTGTTCGTCTCAAACGAAATCGACAAAGTCACTAGAGTTCAGCCGTCTAAGACAACATCAGGCGAGATCCGATGCCAAGTGCCGTACATTTCCTCTACATCCGAAGGAAACCTAAAGAACATTTCCTTGTTGGTGGCCCCGAATGGAGCAAACTACGTCTTTGTCAGCCAGTTGGAAATAGCTGAACGCCCACAAGTTCATCGACTGTATCCTACGCAGTCAACTGGTGCAAACCCGAACGGAAACGTGACACTAGAAGTATTTGGGAGTGGTTTTGTGAACCTCTCAACGCTGAGTGTCCGGGTTGAAGGGGAAGAAGTTGTTCCTGCTACATTCATCTCTCCAGCAAGGCTGCGATGCGTTGTAAGAGATCGAAGCAACTATCACGACAAAAATCTTAGCGTGTTGATCGACATATCCGTGAACGGGCGTGATTTTTCGAGCTCCTCTCGTGTCGTTGTATTTCGAGAAACCCCTGTGTTGTTGTACGCGATGCCATCGAACGGACCGACAAGTGGTGGCACTAGTGTAGAACTCATGGGGTCTGACTTCTCGTTTGATTTCAATTATTCGTGTATTTTTGGTGGACTAACAGTGCCCGCTGCAGTTGTTTCTCGGAGCACCGTTCGTTGCACCACTCCAGTTTTTGACAAACCGGGTGAAATCGAACTGAAAATCTCAATTGACGGGGTTAAGAGCAATTCAAACCGTGTCACCTTCCGTGCTGAACTTCCCATGGCCGTTGTGGGAGTCATTCCACGGTTATCGACAGTCGGTCGTCCGTCAATGCTGTCACTTCTCGGCAATCACTTCGAAAATCTTGCGAGAGGCTCTCCAACATGTGTATTTGAGATGGGAAGTCTATCCTGGGAGTCAGCAGCTATGTATCTACCTGACAACTTCGGCGGAGTCGTTCGATGTTCTACTCCGAGTCAACTACAAATCGGGAAGTATAGAATTCGAGTGTCGAGTAATGGTCAAGATTTGTCGGAGGTCTCCTTGGGAGAAAACGACCAATACTTTGTCCATGATGAGCCAATACTTCGCAACATAACCCCTCCATGTGGGCCAGCAACCGGAGAAACTGTTGTTCACATCCGCGGTGACTTTGGTTCTGTGGCGATCGTCAATTTGGTTATCTGTCGATTTGGTGGGATGCTCGTTAGTGGGAGGTTTACGTCGCCAGGCACAATCAGCTGCGCTACACCTGCTCTTGATGTGACAACGGCCGATCGAGATATTCCTGTTAGCATCTCGCTGAACGGAATCGAGTTCTCACGTTCCCAGTTGCATTTCCGCTACTACGCACCACCTCTCATTACTGAACTAGCCCCTTTGCTAGCTCCAGTCAACTCCACGGTTCGGCTGACCATTAAGGGTGTTTACTTTTCCTCAGCTGCAAGCATCACATGTAAAATTGGAGCTGAAACGAGGCCCGGAACCTACGTTGACTTGAACACAATCATTTGTGACACACTTATATTGCCCGGCCGAGCGGAAATTCTTCCGGTCGCCATATCCTTCAATGAGAACGATTTCTCCGAGTTCAGCGGCAGAGGCCTCTTCGTGCACAATACCGTCACTGTGACAGACATAAAGCCACGGTTTGTTTCGAAAAGTTCGCCCACCAAACTCACAATTCAAGGATCTAGCTTCATACCAACCACAACAATTGTGTGTCATCTTGGTGACGCCATTGTCCAAGGTGTCCTGAGTTCAAGTAACGAAATAACTTGCTCATATCCCGCGCCTCCGACAGGTGTCCAGTCCGCGCTATTGCGATTGAGTATGAATGGTGGTGCGCACTGGACTTCAGCTGGCTACGTGTACTTCTACCGCGATCCAACTTTTCGCGATGTTGAACCAAAACGCTTTCTAGTCAGCTCCTCCATGACCGCAGTTGACTTGACTATCGCTGGTTCAGATTTCACACTTCCTGATGGTACTCCGTTACCAATGTCATGCTACCACAGCAATGAAACTGTTGTCAAAGCCATGGTGATCAACTCCACGACTATGGTATGTTCGACGATGACGTTCTCGTCGGCGAGCAATCGCACGATAGGAATTCAGGTTATGATTGACGGCGACCGACAAATTCCAACAAACCTGTATCTAGAACCAAATGATCCTTTCGTCATCATCCGAGCTCTACCATCTCGACTTCATGCTGGCGTGAACTCAACGGTTCTTCTAATCGGTGGTCCATTTTCCAATACGTCAGTGTATATCATCCGAATTGGCGACGAGGTACGAGCGCAGTGTGTTGCTCAAAATCACACACTAGTTTGCCAGGGCGTTGTCCTACCTGTCAAGTATACGGGCAAGCAACTCCCTGTGTTTGCCAGCACAGACGGTGTTCAGTACCACGACACTGGTTTTTATATCTCAGCGATTGAAGCGACCACGGGAGCTATTCAGGTTTTTCCGACAATCGCTCCGCGTGCTCGTCAAAGTGCCTTCACAGTCTGCTCGCCAAGTATTCGTCAAGATTTCGGACGATATGCTTGTGTGTACATGAATGGAGGGGAAGCATTGGGTTTGGAGATAGCGACTCCTTTCGCTGTGAATTGCATTCGGTGTGAACTAGCCGGTCATTTGACAGCTAATCTTCTGGTTGTGCGAGACCTCAGCACACTGGAAGATTTGGGGTCATCCGAGATTGAGCTGTATGACGAGCCAATGGTTACGCACCTCGATCCAAGCGTCACTCAAATTGGACGTCCGACCAGAATCACAGTCTACGGGAGCGGCTTCCTTCCACGCTTGAACTTCTCTTGCTTATTCGGCGATACATTTACTGCGAGTGCAACTGTCGTCTCCGCTTCTACCGCAATTTGTATCTTACCGATACAGTTAGTGGAATCAGACGCAATGGCTGTCCGCGTCTCAAATAACTGGTTTCAGTGGTCTTCTTCAAGTGCCGCACTCCGAGTTGTCAAATCCGTCCAAATTGACTCTGTGTTCCCAAGACAACTACTCTTCTCTCAGCAGCCTGCAAGGATTTCTTTCCGGGGGCACAACTTCGTTGTCGACTCCACTTATTGCCATTTCGAAGGTGCAAGCGAAAGAAGTATTGTGGCTGCCTCTGTGGATGCGTCGGGTCAATATGCTGAATGTTCACTGACGACAGCGATGATTGGTGTCGGTGCCATCAGTGTTGGCCTAGTTTTAGATGACACGATCTGGGACCAGGAAGTCGACGAACCATCAGCAACGCTCCAAGTATTAGATGAGTTCGTGATCACCCAAGTCGACTTGCCAGAGATTGTAAACCAGACTCGTTCAATCCAGCTGTATGGAAAAGGGTTGGTGCCCTCGGAAACCTACGATTGTATTTTCGGTGATGATAGCAAGACACTGGCAACTTCAATCAGCTCAAATAAGGTAGCATGTCCAATCCCAACTAATCTAGTTGGAGACACCACTGTCAGACTTCGGATTCGAGATAGTTCCATCTTACAAACCAACCAACTCGAACTTAATATCTTGCCATCAGCTCGCGTTTTTTCGCTAAGCCCGGCAAGAAGTTCAGCGTTGGGCAACTCGTCCGTTCTTGTTATTGGGGCCAATTTTGGTGAGCCATATTATGAATGTGACTTTGGCGTCGCGCGAGTATCTGCAGAGCGAGTCAATACGACTGCTTTGCGGGCTCTTTCTCCACCAGCGGCACTGTCTGGCACACATTTTGTTGAAGTTTCGTGCACTTCCAGTCACACCGGGCGTTTGCTTGGCCCAGCGCTTCCGTTCGAGTTCACAGATCGCACGATTGTCTCCCGTGTGACTCCGCTCACCGGATGGGCATCCGAGACGACTAATGTGTTGATATCAGGCGAAGGGTTCCTGGCAGAGTCTCAGGTGATGTGTTGGTTTGGTACTCGTGAAATCCATGCCAAGATCCTGTCCTCCACCCATGCTGAGTGTATACTACCGCCAAGAGGCGAGGAAGGATCAAGAGTTCTACTGCAAGTATATGATTACGCTGACGCGAGGTTTGATCCCAGCCCTGCTACTTTTCTATTCACATATATTGGTGGGTAAAGCAGCGAGAGAGTGTAGTTTCTCAGAGTATTATGATTTGACGCCAACGTTTCTCTAGATGAGCCAAGACTCCATCGTGTTATTCCAAGCACCCCATCTCAGGATGGTGGTACACCGTTGACGGTTGTTGGCGAGTACGTTGCCAACTTCAGCCGGGTGGAATGTGTCTTTAGCAGAGTTGGAAACTTCTCCGTCGTGACTATACAGCCTGGGGTTGCTTTCAGCAAAACCGTCATCCTATGCGTGGCACCTTCGATGATGCCAGGCTCTGTGCGCTTGCATCTCCGCCTGGATGGGCATGACCACCCGATTTCTTCTCTCATCATAAACTTCACGAGTAAGTTTTTGCTTCTGCTGTAGCATTCTATTCGTGAACTAACGAGAGACCTAGTTCGACCGATGTTAAACCACTTGTCGAGCACATCAGGGTCAGACACCAAATCGGCTTCGGTCATTGTGCATGGAAGCAAGTTTGTCAACTCCACCGATGCTCGATGCCGATTCGGCAGTACTCTCTCGCCAGTTGAGACATTTATCAACTCGTCAGCTGTCATTTGTAGAGTTGCCCCGCAACGTCGAGGTACTGTCACGGTTCAGCTTTCGAACAACGGCATTGACTTCACCGAAGAAGTTCTTTCATTCTCGTTTGATACCCCAGTATCAGTAACCGATGTTCGGCCTACAGTGCTGTTTGGTGGGGACGAAGAAAATCACCGTTTGAGTTTGTCGGGGTCCAACTTCAAGCTCTATATGGCCTCGGTGACATGTCGATTCTCTGTTCTCAGCCTTTCAATTGACGTCATCGCTGACTTCGTCGACGATACTTCGATGGAATGCGCCATCCCACAGCGTCTGGCAAAGTACTCTATGCCCACATCGATATCATTGATCGTTTTCGACGTTTCTAGCCAAGAGCGCCTCTATACGGTGATGCTTAGGATTGTTTCAAGGCCAATGATCACAGGTATAACACCATCAGTCGTAACGGAGGTCGGAGGTGTGCATGTGCTCGTCGAGGGGGCTGATTTTCCAACAGACGAGCTTGTCTTTTGTTTGTTCGGCTCCGCCCAAGTTAGTGCGCGCATGATGGATACATTCAGCGCGGTGTGCACGTCGCCATCTCTTCCGGCAGGAGCGACTGATCTTCGCCTGTGCGTATCGGATCAGCAGTGTTCCTCCTCGACACTCCCACTCAACGTTATCCCTCTTCCCAAAGCTGCGAGGGTGTCCATACGGTCGATCACAGATCGCCACGGCCAAACGACAAAGGAAATTGTGTTTGAGGGTGAAGGCTTTTCCAACTCGTCGGATTTCTGGTGTCGTTTCGGTGATGATATGAAAGAACAGGCAGTGGTGATCAATGCTTCGTCTGCGGTTTGCTCGATAGCCCAGTTCAGCACAAAACGTGGCTGTATCGATGTCCACCTCTCCATCGGGGAAATATCACTTCCCAGCGAGGGTGACAGCGTCAATAGTGTGTGCTTGTCAAACAGCGCGGTTGTGACCGCAATAACACCGGATAACGGTCCAGTGGATGGTGGAACTCGAGTTGTCGTCAGCGGGGGTCCATTTGAGTCATCAACGTATCGTTGCCGTTTTGGTGATGTTGTCTCGGAGGCTGCACTTTTGTCTCCCTCGCAGTTAACGTGCTCCACTCCCGCACGAAATCATGGCCAGCCATTATCATTCGCAAATAGCTCCGTTAGCTTTTCCATTGATATGGACGGCGAGATAACGACAACGCCGCTGTCATTTACATACCTTCAACCGCCTCGGGTGTATTCGCTTCAGCCGTCAAGCGGTTGGAATGGATCGTACGCTGATATTGAAGTTATTGGCATAGGTTTTGCCCCGGATACTGGACTTCGTTGTCGTATTGGCCAGTCCAGTTTCGTCATCGCTGAGTTCATCTCTAGGGCTCGAGTTCGTTGTCGCTCAGTTTTTTTGGTCCGGCCTGGACCAACAACATTGCGTGTCACGAATAACTTGCAAGACTACTCAATCGACGAGCTCATATTCAAAGTTTTCCCCCGCCCGACTGTCCTGGACATTGAGCCCCGTTATGCCTCAGTATCGAAGGGTCCTCGGGAGATATCTGTGACTGGGCGAGATTTGGCTAATGCACAAAATGTTCGGTGTTCGATCGGACAGCAGGTGACCCAGTTTACAGCGATGTCGGGTTCGAGAGCGTCGTGCCTACTCCCTCTGCGGTTATCTATGGAAGCCACTCTGGTTACTCTTGTTGATGTGAGTCCAAGCGGAACTACTGTGCTTAGTGTTGCCCCACAGCCACTCGAGATTCTATCCGACAACATATGGGATCTGTCGTCAACAACGATGATTGCCGGAGATGGGGTTAGCGTGAGGCTCTTATCGCATCGAAGGCTAACCAAACTGACAAGAACACCTCTTAGGTGTCGATTTTGCAGCCTTAAGGGAGACTGCGCGCTGTCGCAGAACGCAACACTCAATGTTGATGATCAAATCTCGATCATACAGTGTCGAATTCCAAATATCAGCTCGAACACGGATGGTGACATGTCAGTGTCCGTGGAAAGTCGAAGTGGCAACCATGAAGTTGTGCGTCTTCCAATCGGTGGTGATCTCCGACAATTCGAAGTGACAAGTATTACTCCCTCATTTGGGTCAATCAATGGGGGAACAATTGTGATGCTGAAGGGGACGAATTTTCCGATTGGGTACAGGGCTTGGTGCGTCATAGACGGCCTAAGTCAAACAAGTGCCCTTCAGACCTCATCAGACTCGATCCAGTGCATCATGCCGAGATATTCTAGCGAAATGGACCGCGTGGTGAATGTCTCGTTAAGGTTTGATGGCGTGAAATCATTACGTTCATCTGCTGCTGCGTTCCAATACGTAGACGTACCCAGACTCCATTATGCGACTCCGTCAGAAGTGCCAACGGGCGAACTGAGTGTCGTTCTGTTATCCGGATCGAATCTGATCGTCTCTGAGTCGTCGTTGTGCATCGTTGGAGAACATCGAGTACCTGCAACCGTCATAAACGAAACAGAGGCAATTTGCTTCATTGATCCAAGTGGGTGGAAGACTGTCCCAACTGTCGGAAATATCTCTATTCGACTTTCAGCAAACGGTCAAGATGATGATGGAGAAGGTGCATGGATTCGATTTTACACACAAAGTCAATTTATGACCGTCCAACCACGACTGATCTCAGTGAACGGTGGACGGCTCCGTTTTAATGTAGAAGGCCACTCAATGCCCCCATTTGGAAACGCAGCCATGCGTGTTGGGTGTCAATTCGGAGGAGGATTAACTCCAGCATCGCATGTTTCTTCAACGGTGTTGGAATGCGTTGCTCCGCCATCACCGCAACAGGAGTCATTAAAACCAATAATCATGATCAACGACCAGCGCACCAAGGCGCCGCCGATTTGGATTATTGATGACCCAAGTGTCGACCACATCAATCCACAAGTTGTGCGTACGAGGCTCAATCAAATCGAGCTCGTAGGATCTGGCTTCCCTCGACTCGCAACACTACGTTGCCGATTCGGTGAAATGATCTCGCTATCGCAAGCTGTGTGGGTGTCTGAGAGTCTTGTCGTCTGCGGCGTTAACATTTCGCATCCTGGTTCCTCCTCCTTTGCATTTTCAATCAACGGTATTGATTTCATGAACTCGGAACTCAATTTGGTCGTCAAAGACAGTTTGCCAAGCATTCGTATGGAGCGTTCGTCTGACTTGATCGACGATGAAAATGCTTTCACGCTACCATCAGCTGCCATGGACATGGTGGAAGTTTGCTCTCAGTCCTCATGTCGATTTGGCGATGTCACTGTACCAACTACTGCACGCTCGAACAGTAGCCTGGAATGTATCGCCCCGAGTTTAGGTGAGCCTAGTGATGTCCTTCTCCATCTACACTGCAACGATCGAGACCTACTTCAAAATGCTAACCGGAGATTAAAGCGTTTTCAGAACCCAATCGTGCACCAAGTCGTCCCGTCACGGATTGTTTTGGGCTTCACGAGTGAGGTGCAGCTAATTGGATCGTTCGATCCCAACGATGACGATTTCGTTTGTCGGTTCGGGAAAAGTGAAGTTCCGGCACGAAGAACGCAGAGCGCGGGAAAGTTACTCTGTACTGTTCCAGTGATATCTCAGCCGGCGTTTCACTTCCAAGTTCTCGAGCTACTCAAAGACGGCAAACTGATGAGCCCAGGCATTGCCCTCGAAGTGTTCTTGCCACCAAGGTTGCTCTCAATATCTCCGAGTGTTGCGTTCGCGGGAACCCACAAAACGGTGATCATTGCAGGCGAAGGGTTCACAGCGTTCCACAATCTGCATTGCCTATTCGGTGATAGTCTACTTGTCGAGGCTATTGTTCTCTCTCATTCCGCGCTGAGTTGCACAATTCCAGACATTGATAATCCGAGGCGAATGTCAGTATCCGTGACCCCCAACGGATTTGACTTTCTCGATGAAGTTCACCCTCTCCAGATCCAGTTTGTTATGCTACCTGAGATAGCTCATGCGTATCCATTATTCGGGCAATCCTCTGGGGGAGAGGTTATCACAATCACCGGACGCGGTTTCCCTGAAGCGGTCCCTTCGTGGTGCAGATTCGGGGATACGTTGGAGATTACTACTTGGCTCTCAGACGGTTCCCTTGGCTGTGTTTCCCCGAGGCAGGGTGACATTCCAAATAATGGGAGTGTAAAGTTTCGAGTCGGCTATCTAGGTGGTGACGACGTGGTATCAAGCTGGGTGAGTTATCCAACCCGTGGCAATACTGTTTTTGAATGGGAGTATCTACCGAAACTGGAAGATGTGCGCTTCTACCCACAAGTGATAGCACAACATCAAAACTTTGATTTGCAAGTGCTCGTGGCAGAATCGCCCGTCTTCAAAATTAACAACTTCATGGTTCGTATGTTGGACGCTAGTGGGGATCAAGTCGCTCATGCTTTCAGCAATGCCCTTCGCACGGTAGAAGAAGGATTTGGTATGATTGAGTTCCATTTCCCATCTCTCGGTATCGCTGGTCAGTTCACTGCTGAAGTATCATTCTCAAATCGAACATTGAGATCACTTCCCATGCGAGTCTACGACCAAATATCTATCGTATCAGCCACAAATCTTCGCGGATGTACCAAGGGAGGCATGAAAGTAACGCTTGCTTTTACCGAACTGAATGCTCTTGACGGGGATTTTGTGTGCGCATTCAACGATTCGACTATCGTCCAGGCGATCCCCGTGAACTCTTCGGCTGTGACTTGCGAAGCTCCTCCTGTCACTCATCCTGGGATGGTATCATTGAGTGTCGCGTATCGACTCGGCAAGGTAGATGACTCGGCAATCCAGTTCGAGTATATTCCAAATCCGTCGGTATTCAGACTAATCCCTGACACGGTATCCAGCCAATTCGATGGCGCACTACACATCCAAGGGAGCAATTTCTTCGTTTCCGACCCCAGTGTGATCTCGAGCTGTAGATTTGGAAATTTGGTTGGGCTTATCAGGGTGATATCATCCACAGAACTGACGTGCGAGATGGCGCTGAGTGGTGGTTCTAGTCCAGGCCAGTACGCGCTATCGGTTACATTTGATGGAGAGCGGTTTGAGGCGTACACCAATGTCACTTTGGTTGTCTTGCCACCATTAAGAGTCGAGTACGTCACTCCATCCCGTATTCCCGTCGGATCCGACGCCAATCTATTCACCATGATACGGCTGCGTGAACCTGTTACGAATTATTGGATGGTGGAGGCGGAGTGCGAATGGAGAGAGTTGACTCGAATTGCTGCTTCGTGGCTAAATGAGCAAACGCTATCATGCCTGATTCCGTCTACGATGACTGGAGAAGTTGGTTTAGTCCCCCTGCGCGTTTTTTCCAGCTACGGAGTCACACGCACTCTTTATCTGATTGCCCAGGCACCTCTCGTTGTTACTTCAGTCAAGCCATCATGGGGTTTTGCTCAAGGTGATACGAAAATCCAAGTGGCCACTCGAAATGTGATGCCACTGGGAGACATGTATTTTTGTGAGTTTGGGAATGGTTTGTCGAAGTTACGTGCCCGGGCCATGTTGGTTAATGAGACGACACTTGAGTGTCGCACACCACCAAGGGAACCAGGCTCAGTCAGATTACGAGTCGTTGGTACAATGACTGAGTCAGCACATGGTGCCGAAACCAATTTTAACTTTCTTCAGCCGATATCAGTCCAGTCGATCTCCCCACTGGCTGGACCTGAAACTGGCGGAATACCAGTGATAATTAAGCTCTCAAGGGAAGGACCCCTTGAGGTGGCTTCCGGTTGCGTGCCGCAATGTCGTTTTGGGAATCGGATTGTGCTAGCTACGAGAGCTACTTCGAGCGAATGGATGTGCCACACTCCAAGACGTTTTCAGAACTCGGTAGAAGAAGTAAGTTTTTCATTGAATGGCGAAGATTATCTCCCCGGTACGGGCTTCTATCGTTACTTCAGCAGACGCCACATCCACCGAGTGACTCCCCGCTACGTTTCAACCAGTGGTGGGACTGTTATCCGAGCACGCATCGATGCAGCACTTTCTGATGATGCATACATCGGCTTGTTCTGCAAGTTTTTGCTCACCGATGAAGTGAACGCTATTTCTCCCGCAAGGATCGACTCATTGTTTGGGGGGATAACCTGCAACGCACCGCGCATGCCGTCGCCCACCCAAGCGAGACTAAGCATATGGACGGGCAATTATCCTCTTTCGGATAACTCAGTTGCGATCGCGTTTGTGGATCCACCAGTTGTTATGGGCATCTTCCCCAAGTCGGTAAGCGTCGGAAGCTCCGCAAGCCTAACTGTGACCGGATCAGGATTCCTGCCGAATAGTCCGATATTGTGCCGTCTCGGTGACAGCATTGAGGTAGTCGCAACTGTGATCTCAGCAGAAATGGTGCAGTGTGTGCCTCCACTTACAACCCCAGCAGGAGTGTACCTTCTGACCGTAGTCTGGAACGGTCACGACGTGGCTTCGAACGAATCGGACTATGTCAAGGCGGTTCACATCCTCGATGCTATCGTGATCACCTCAATTCTGCCTAGACTTGTCGTCGTTGGAGAGGCAACAGAGTTCCGGCTGTATGGATCAGGGTTCATCAATTCGTCAGAGCTAGCCTGCCGATTTCAAGGATCTACGTTCCGGGCAGCGTATGTCAGCGGACAAGAAGTACACTGCATGATTCAGCTCGACGACGTTCTTTCGGACGTGGAGAGTGCATCCGCGACAGTTGATACCTCATCAAATCCTGTGGCGAAAATTGCAGCCTCGGTCGATGGTGTGCAGTTTTACGATGGGGTTGATAGCCAAGTTGGCATTTTACATGCACCGATACTTGAGAATATCCAGCCATCATCTGGTAGCGTCAAGGGGGGTACCTTGCTGTACGCCTATGGAGCCTTTCCTGTGTCACAAATTCTGTGTTCGGTTGGGGATGCTGAGGTCGAGGCTCGTCTGGTCAATGCATCGACTCTGGTATGTGTTGTACCAAAAGCGCAATCGACAGGCCCAGCGACTGTTCGACTGCGAATAACCGAAAGTGAAATCCGATCTCGAAGCCTACCTTTCACGTACTATCAGGACCCAAGCATTGTGCACGTCAAACCCAGCGTCGTCGGAACTGGCGGTGGCGATATGATCTTACTTTCTCTATATGGCTCCGTCCAGATCGGTTGTGTATGGTGTCGAATCGGCACAGTCGTAGTCAAAGGTACTTTTGTGAAAGATGGGCTGATTTCATGTCAATCCCCTTCAAGCGACCAGGGCTTTGCAAACGTCGAGATTTCTCTTAATGGTGCAGACTTCACGAACGGTGGAACAGTCGTCTATTATGAAGAGCTTCATCAAGTCATCGATGTATTTAATGATGAGATCAGCTCGCTTGGAGGAACTCGAGTTAGTGTCTCAATGACAAAACTAGATTCGGCAACGACAACGGAGTGCATCTTCATTGGTGATCAGGGGCATTACGAGATTTCAACGGCGATCATCGACCTTTTCAGATCAGACGAAGCCAGAGTAACCCACCTGTACTGCATCTCGCCTCCCATGGCGCAAGGCTCTAGAAGCGCGGAATTGACCGTCGTACTCGACGGGTTGAGGCGCATTGAGCTGCAGCGTCACCTCACAGTCTTGACTCCTCTTGAGTTGTTAAGCATTAAGCCTTCGAGTGGTCCTTCCTGCGGTGGTACAGTGATGCGCCTGGTGAGTACAAGCACCATGGCCAATTTGTCAATCGTTCGGTGTGCATTCGGCGATGACATTATCGTTTTGCCGACACTCTCGACCGAATTGTTCATCGAGTGTGTGGTGCCGAACTTCAACATCAGTAACGGATCAGCCACTTTGAATGTTCGACTTCTTGTCGGCGAGTCAATCTACTCGGATCCTCTCGAGTACGTAGTGTACACGACGCCAGAGATCCGTCGTGTTTCCGCAATCTCAAGTGGCGACTTTGTAAACTCATGGGCTGCTTTGGTCGAAGGACGTGGCTTTTTCAACACCAGCACCATTCAGTGTCGCCTTGGCGAACAAACCGAAAGCAGACTCCCGGCAGCTCCTCGATATATAAACGAATCAGCTGTTTTGTGCTCCTTTGCAGGGTCGCATCATGACCAACCTCCGCCAGTTGATACGATGAAGGTTGGCATCTCCTTCAACGGACAGACGTTCCATTCTGCTGATGCTCCAGAAACTGGAATGATGTTTACACCAACCATCAAGAACGTTTTTCCAACTTGGGGGCGAACGGAAGGGGGAACGATTGTTTCAGTACAAGTTAATTCACTGATGGCAGCGACCATGGCCTATCGTGATCTCCAGTTTGCCTGCACTTTCGGTGACATTGAAGCGCCAGGAGTGATCCTACAACGTGATATAATTCAGTGCATCAGTCCTGGAGCCCAAGAAGAATCGGTCGTAAACTTGAGCGTGATCTGGCGTTTTGGGCGCGTCGATGAACCGAGGCAGTATTTTCACAGCGAGTCGACCATCAACTTTACCTACGGGCTCGTCCCGCAGTTGGAAGCGCTCTTCCCTCTATCTGGCTCTTCAGCGGAGGGCACAGTCATCACCTTGCGTGGCGTAAACTTTCCATCTTTCATGGTTGTCAGGTTCGAGGCCAAGCGGGGGTTAAATCAATTCCTTCATGACTCGAGACTTCCTCGCGAAGTGACAGTGTCTGCTCGGGTTGTGTCTAGTCGACTAGCCGAATGCAGTGTTCCGTCTCACGCTGCTGAAATGTCCGGTGGTCCTGTCACAGTGTCAGTTGCAGGGAAGGACTGCAACGAGTTCAGTGAGAGTGTCATCTTTGTGTACCGGTCCCGGATTTTTCTTCGCTCGGTCACGCCGTCGATTATATGGAGAAGCGATGAAAATATTGCTTCGCGTACACGCCTCATTATTACGGTCGAGAATCTCGACGAGGAATTCGCTGGAAGCACTTTTTGTCGCGTCGGATCGGCAAATAGTTCAAGAGCTGCCTATTTGTCGCACCAATCTGTGAGTTGTGGCGTCCCGCTACTTCCGGTTGGCTGGTACTCAGTGGAGCTGTCGCTCGGTGGAGATGTTTTCGTCAATGATGGAGTCCGGATTCAGTACCGAGACGATTTCGTAGTTGACCATATCGAGCCGCCACTTGGTTCGATGGAGGGTGGCTCTGACCTAGCGGTAAGTGGATCGAACTTTGTAGACGATGTTCTTTCGTGTGTCTTCGGGTCGAATTCATCACCGTTAAGACTGCATAACTCGACTTACGGCCGTTGCACGTCACCACCTTCAGCAACCGCTACCCAGGTTCGTTTTCAGGTCATGCAAGCAAGAGATTTCCGGGAAAACCGAGAGAACACATTGGATGGTGATCAAGGAAATAACATGCAATTCGACTACCTAGATCCTCTTCGAATCGACTTTCTACAGCCAAGTTTCGTACTAAGCGGCGTGGACTCTATTGTCTTCGTAAACGGTAGAAATTTCCACGACTCGTCACTCTTACGCTGCCGAATTGATAGCAGCAACTATCCTGTGACTTTTATCTCCACTGAGAGAATTGCATGCCACTACAGACTTCCGAAAGTTGACGCACCGTACCGTGCACTTGTTGCAGTTTCAAATAATGGACAAGAGGTTGTTGACGGTGACGTCGAGCTCGAGGTTCTTCCCGCGATCGCAGCACAGTTCAGCGCCATAGAGCCCACCATGGTGGCCCTTGGACAGCCAACGCGTGTGCGTGTTCGGAGCTCCAGCTCAGTGAGTCAGCTATACAGTAATCTCAGCTGTCTTGTTGGTGAATCCTCAGTCACTGAAGCCGCTGTAATTTCCAACGAGTGGATCGAATGTCACATCCCCGCGTCAGACGTTGCCAAACAAGTTCGTGTGAGTATTCTTTTCAACGGAGTAGATGCCCTCCTTGGTGATTCTCCGCTCGTGCTGACATACAATGAAGTTATGACGGTGTACCAAATCAATCCATCAAATGGACCAACTACCGGTGGAACGACTGTCACTGTGCTGGGAGAAGGTTTTCCGAGCAAAGAAGCAGTATATTGCTTGTTCGGGTCGGTTCCTATTCTTGCTAGAGTCATATCGTCCAGTAGGCTTGAGTGTACGAGCCCACCAAAGCCATTGTGGCTTGACTCGCGTGATGCTATCGCTGTGGAAGTCAAACGTGCAGGTGGGCTCGCGACGACGATGGCTCGAGTTTCAATCGGTGCACTGTGGGAAGACCAGCAACTTTTGTTTAGATACTCAGAGCTTCCAGAAATCATGTCCATTGAGCCACGAGTTGGTCCACCACATCGAGCTGGAACTCGAATATCTGTTACTACTTCAGGAGTGGGTAATGCCGAGTACGTATGGTGTAAATTTGGAGATATTGTGGTCCAAGGATCACTGGACCCCAGCTCAGGTGCAATATTGTGCGTTCAGCCTGCCATGGCCCCGGGAAATGTGGCATTAGAGGTTTCGACGAATAGCCAGGACTTCACCTCGGCAAGAAACATCTTTCATATCTCGGGAGAGGGTGTTGTCCATGATATTCGGCCTTCATTCGGATCTCAACTTGGAGGAACACAAGTGAATGTGGTTGGCGAGGACTTCGAGATTGGTGCTAGCGGAGCAACATGTTCATTCGGCGAAACGATAGTGCCGGCCATTGTAGTGTCATCAACTATAATAGCCTGCACGTCGCCACCAGCACCACCCAGCTCACCAGATGAGGAAGGTGGATTTATTCAAATCATCGAACTAACCGCTTATGCTCCTCAGAACGACGTTCAAATCGTAGAGATTGAGGCCGTCCCTGATGGTCCTGAGATTCAAGAGCTATCGACGAAAGCTTGGGGATTTTCGGACGGCAGTGTCATTCCTCAACTTACCCCAGACGTATGGCTCATTTATGTGAACGGAAGCGCACCAATCGCTGGATCATTCAAGTTCACTATCGACGGTGTCAACTTCCAGTCCGTTGCGTGGAATGCATCTGCAATTGAGATGAAGCTGGCACTGCAAAGCCCTGGATTTTTTGAAGCAGTCGACGTCCAGCGTGAACGACTCCACCAGACTCAGTACCCGTTTGGAGATGGGTACGGTTGGATCGTGACGTTTACATCCGAAGCTGGTGCAGCGCGGCCGCTTCTCTTTGACGTTTCAAGAATTACTCCTTTTTACCGTAACGATGTCCGTGCCGGATCAATTTTGTTGCAGCCAGCCACATCGCTGAAGCTGGGAGGTTCGTTTCAACTCAGTTATCAGTCCAAGCGAACTGCGGACATCACATATAACGCAACTGCTGCGCAAATTAACGCCGCGTTGACAGCGGCTTTTAGTGATGCGGTCGGTGTTTTCGCGGTTACTCGTTCGCCAGGAGACGCGAACGGAGCCTACGTGTGGTCGATCACTTTCCTGCCCCACAACACAACTCATTCACGCTTCCAGCGACTCGAGGTGATCTCGTCAAACCTCACCGGCACGCGAGCGTCCGCTTCGGTGGTGGTTCGGAAGCCCGGCTCAACACTTCTGGGCACGTTTCAGATTGGCCTCGGTGTCCATTTCACAACGAATTTGTCTGTGCAGGCTTCGCCAGAAGAAGTCGAACAGGCGATCGAGGCCCTTCCGTTCGTGGGTGATGTATTCGTCAGGAGTGTCGGTGGTCACGCAAGTGCTTGGTCCGTTGAGTTCGCTGACTTGGATGGCGAAGTCGAGTTGCTTTCAATTGACAGCTCCAATATTGGCGGCGCGGATGTGGTGGTTACGGTCGAACGAAGTCAAAGAGGAATTGACCCTATGAAGGGTCATCTACGATTTCGAATTGGCAACAATGTGACCGCACCAATCTCAGTTGACGCCACTGCCGAGGATATGAAAATTTTTCTCCAGCGTTATTCCACTGCTCAAATTGAGAAGATCACACATGAAAGCACCATCGCGCAGTCTGGATCGGTGACACTAGTCAAGCGTGCGTGGGCAGTTCAATATCCGGTTCCCACACCCTCAAGTGATTTAACAGTGTTCTGCAATCCACTGCCAAATCTCGACGTTGATACGACTAGCATTCTTGGCGTCAACGTCAAGACAGCTGTCACTGTGCGCTCTCCTGCTTGTGTTCGAGTCCAGGTCTTTCTTTCGAGTCAAGATGCTGCAATTCGGGAACAGAGAAACGTATACTATTTGTACTTGCCTCATCCGTTTGTAGTTCAAGTGTGGCCGCGCCTGGGTTCATTGCGAGGGGGTACGAATATGTCTGTCGTTGGTGAATCCATTCCCCCAGGGTCCAAGCTAAACTGTGTGTTTGACGATGTCGAGACTCCTGCAACTCTCGCGAACACATCACACGCGTGGTGTATTACACCACCAATGCAAAGCAATCATTCACGAGTTACGTATGTTGGTCTCAAAGTGTGGACCCCTACCGCGCCTGATAAGCCACTCTTCGCTAAGACATCGACTACGTTCGAGGTCCATCCTGAAATCACCGTTGATAAGATCAATCCAGACCACAGTGCTAACTTCGTCGGAACTGAGGTCATGATTACAGGCCAGGGCTTCATTAACACGCCTGCACTGTCGTGTCGCTTCACAATAAAATTACCGCATCAAGTGGCGCCTCTCGTTTCAGTTCAACGAGGTGACTACAGATCCACCCATCAAATCGGATGCACAACTCCAAGTTTAGTAGGTGCTTTCAAGGACTCTGGCTCTGACTGGGTGAATCATGTACTAGCATTAGCTTACATTGATGTCTCAAACAATGGTCAAGACTTTGTGAGCACCAGTAAAAGATTCGTGTACTCTCGGTCGATCAAGATCCAGTCTGTTACCCCGGCGATTGGGCCTCTCCATGGAGGCACAACCGTGACCGTAACAGGAAATTGGTCAAGCGACTATCCTCCAACTCATTGTCTTTTCGGAAACCAAATCGTAGGGAGCGAAGCCACCATCATCACTTCGACATCAGTTCAATGCGAGAGCCCGCCTCGTGCGCTGCGTCCCTCAGTCATCGCAGTGACGGTAAACATGAGTTCACTTCAGAACGAAGTGCAGGTGGTGACCACCTTCGTAGCACCAGGATCGACTCCAGGTGGCTTCTTTACGTTGCGACTGCGGGATTCGGTGACTCGCCCAATCTCGTGGAATGCACCAGCTTCAGGTGCTGCTGGCGACTCTATCTTAGAAATTGTGAGCGAGCTTCCGAGTATTTCGATCGAGTCCGTGACAAGAATCGGGCCCGACGCTCAAGGCGGATTCGCGTGGTCCATTACGTTCAAACGCCAGTGTGGAAATGTAGACCAAATGCAAGGCGACGCACTGATGCTCTCTAGTGATGATGCATTTGTCACTGTGACCACTATCAGCGACGGCCCCAGCACACCGATCTACAGTGAAGTGCAGCGTCTACAAATCCAGCAAACCGGCTTGGTGTACCCGTCTGTGTTGTTGCGGATGCCGATCCCTAGTCGTGTACGAGAAATCCAGCAAGTGAGTATCACTTCTGCACAAGTCATCTCGGGGTTCTTTTTGCTGTCGTATCTCGGAATACCTACGAGTCCTCTCAGCTGGGACACTTCTGTGGCAAGTTTGACGGATGCAATCAGCGTTTTGCCAGCCGTTGGAGTTGTCACCGTATCTAGAACTCCAGCTTCCACAGGTTATGGCTTTATGTGGCAGGTCACCTTTCAAACGGCAATTTCGACCTCTCGCCCATTGTTGACACTCACTACAGCCACTCTCCTGTCCGCTTCTACGATATCACCGTCGGTTATACGCATCTCGACGGGGACGCTTGCACTTGCAGGTTCCTTTGTCTTGGGAATCAACTCGACGTCAGGAGTTGCTTTAAGCGGAGGAATCTCGTTCGATTCTTCGGCGGATTCGATAAAAACAGCTTTGGGTCAACCTCCACTCAGTTTACGACCGGTGACATCGACGAAGTTTGTATCATCGTCAGAGATCTTCTGGAATATTTCTTTCGCGATGTTTGACACGACGGCCAGTAAGCTCTTCGTGGCGAGTTCGTCACTAACAGGAACGTCGGGAATTAATATCACGGACAAAACGTCTCTCGGCGCGGGTGTTAGTGGATCGTTTACACTCTCACTTTTCTCGAAGAAAACAAACGACATCCCCGTTACTGCAAGCTCGCTGGCTTTGAATGTCCAACAGGAGTTACGTGGTCTCGGACTCACTCAGACAGCCGCCATCCAAGTGATACAATCGTCGACACAGTCTGCGACGACTATTGAAATTAAGTTCGCGGATATATCGGGCGACATACCACAACTCGCCGTGGACCCAACCAAGCTCAGCGGGCCTGGTGTGCAGGCTCTCATCACTTCAGTGAACGATGGGAACTATGCTGCATTGGGCGGCACGTTCAAACTTGCTGTTGGCAATAAGGCCACGTCGTCACTCGATCCAACCACGCTGACCGCGACTCAGCTGAAGACGGAACTTGGAGCGATCGTATTTACCGCTGCTGTGTCCAGCGTTGCGTCTATGATGATACCAAACGGCTCTAAGTGGTTGGTAACTTTTGCAGCCGCGGTGGACTGGGCTGAGCTGCAGATGCTCCAAGTACAGCTCCCGGTCGCACTAAATGGCACTGGTGTCGCTGCATTTAGTGAAGTCGTCGATCCAGGGCAGGGCACTGGCGTGGTTTTGAGACTAACCACTAACGGGGGTATCGACTTTTCAGCATCTACTGCAATTTTCACGTACCAGCTCGCGGCAGAAGTCGTGTCGATGCAGCCTACGAACGGCCCGGTCGGTGGTATGACGTCAGTCACGATCACGCTCTCTGTACCGATATCTACGAGTGCCATTATTCTATGTCGCTTCGGGGCGCTCATTGTCGAACCCGTCAAACCGTTGGGATCCCTCTCTTCGTTCGTCTGCACATCGCCCCAATCAAGCTTCCCCGGAGTTTCCAGGGTTGATGTGAGCCAGAACGGTGTGGACTTTGACATTTTTGCCGGCTGGTTTGACTTTCGCCCGGATATATCTTCCCAGTTCCAACTGACTCCGTCCAACGGATTTACGATGGGTGGCACGCTTGTTGCAATCAGTGGCCCGAGCTCGTTTGACCCAAACAACCTGTACACATGTCGCTTTGGCAAACAATCGGTTGCGGCAGAACAAGTCAACATAACCCATATTTCCTGTCGGACGCCAGCCGTAGCCAACCCGATGGATGTCCCAGTGTACGTCTCATCCAACGGGATTGATTTTACGTCCTTTAATGCATCATTCACGTACGAAGCTGCGCCATTCGTTTCGCGAGTCTTTCCTTCGACTGGAGATATTGAGGGCGGAAACCAGGTGGAGCTTTATGGCGCCAATTTCATCAGTCGCAAGAGTGGCCAACTCATGTGCAGATTTGGAGACGTCGTTGTGGATGCGATTGTTGCTTCAGACGCGGCAGCACAATGCATAGCTCCGAAGCTACAGCTACTCCCCGAAGTACAGGAGCTTGTGATTTCAAATACGCCGTTTGTGCCAGAGATCCAACGGGTATCAATATCAGCCGATCCTCTCATGCCGACCGTACAGCGAGTTGTTGTTTCGGCTGCAACCCTCCAACCCGAAATTCAGGAGTTTCGTGTGTATGGCGACGCTATTCCCGAGATTCAGCGGGTGGAAGTCACCGCTCAAGCCTTCAGCGGCGAGACGTACTCCATCAAAACGTCCATCCAATCGGTTGTGTCTGAAGTACAGGCTATAGAGATACGAGCGACTTCGTACATCGGTGGGTCGTTCAGTTTGGTGCTAGAAGGTCACGAGACGAAATTGATTCCTTCTTATGCGAGCGCGGGCCAGTTGAAATCCGCACTGGAAGCTTTACCGAACGTCGGAAGTGTTACGGTGACAAGTGTCGTTCGCGATAGCGCAGGATCGTGCTTCTGGCAAGTCAGCTTTGATGAACGCGCTGGCGATATTCCCATGCTACAGCTTCGCAACTTCACTTTAATGGACTCTGGATCATTTGACTTGCGAGTTCAGGTGACTGAGATCGTGAAAGGCCAAGGTTCGCCATTGTACGGGTGGCTCCAACTCAGTATCGACGGTGTTTTGACTGCGCCGATTGTTTACGACGCCGACGAAGATCGCATGCAAACAGCGATTGAAGCTGTGCTTGGTGTTGGCCCTGGTGTTGACGTCACGAGGACGGGGCCGATGCTCAACAATGCTTTCTATTGGGTGGTTAAGCTCCCAGGACTTCCAGGACGCGTGCGAGTAGTTACTGGAGTGACGAGTCAGCTTGCGGGAGGATCCGGGGAGGTGACTGCCGTATTAATGTCCACCGGCGCTAAGAGCGAGCAGCAGCAGATTGCAACAACCAAGACAAGCGGGACGTTTGTCTGCTCGGCAAGCTCACGAAGCTCTCACGATATCACTTTCGACGCGAGTGCAACAGCTGTCCAAGATGCTCTGTTCAACACCGCAGAGTCTGGTTTGGGTCGTGTAGCTGTGAGCGGTAACAGCGGTGGCCCGTGGCTAGTGACTTTCCTCGAATGGGCGGGTGATTTACCAACGTTAGACTGCGGTCCACAACAGACTGTCACGGAGATTGTCAAAGGTTCAGGTTTCAACTTGAACGGCACCTTTCGGCTCAATTTCACAGAGGAGTGGACGCCTGCGCTCACTGCGGGGGCTTCAGCGTCGGATGTTGAGCTTGCGTTGAACAGGTTTTCGTCTATCGCCAACGTAACCGTGGTAGCTGTCGGAACGAATGCAAACGGTGGTGGTATCTGGAATGTCACCTTCGCCAGCTCGGATGGAAACACGCGATCGCTTGTGAGCGTCCCCAGTAGTCTCAGCGGCCAGGCTGCGCAAGTCATCATTTCAGAGCTGCAAGAGGGTAACCAAATTATCGGTCAAGTTCGCATCAACTCAAGTGATCTTGGCTCTGAGCCTTTCGCAGTGGATGCCGAAGAGAGTGATATTCTGCTTGCTCTACAAAAGCTGCCATCAGTTGTGGCCGTAACCCGTGCAAATACGCTCGACGCACACGGAATGATCCTACGCGTAACTTTCTCGGCTGCAGTAGCCAACCTGCCACTTTTCAGCCTTGTGCTTGAGCCTGGAATCACTGGCGTCGGACTTCAGACTGTGGCCACAACAGTTCAAGATGGGACACAGCATCTAGACGGAACGTTTACTCTGGCGTACGCTGGCGTCAAGACCCCTCCAATGGCGTGGAACATATCGGTAGAGGAAATGGAAACGACTCTGCGATACGTCAAGTCGATTCCTGGCTCGGATGCACTCACAGTGACACGTACTGGTTCTGATGGGGCGGAAGCGATGACGTGGACTATCACATTCCCGCTCGGTCTCCAAAGTCCATCCGAATTGCTGGTGCCAACGTTCAAAGACACTCTCGTCGGTACAAAAGTCGCCGTAACGGTGAGTCTAGTTTCCAGTGAAACTCCGCGACTCTCCGGTGCTGTGCAGCTGTCTTTCATGGGACAGACAACCAGTAATATTGCAGTTGCGTCAAATGCGAGTGCAATCATCGCAGCAGTGGATAGTCTCAGCACTGTAATGGATGTGGACGTCGTCGTCGCGCAGAGTAGTCCGAATCAGTTGACGTGGGATGTTACATTCCGCGGCATGTTTGATGCGGTGCAGGCTCCAACCTCTCTCATCGTTTTAACACCCGCTGGGTTGACGGGGCACAACCCTGTTACGGCGGTCAGCCGAGTCCGAGCTCGAAGCTTCAACGAGATCCAGTCCGTTTCTGTATATTTCCCTCTGATTCCCACACGAGTGGCAATCCAAGTCATGTGGAATGGGTTTACCAGTGCTGTGATGGGCTACACCAATATGAGTGCGAGCGACTTTCAGTCGGTACTCGGTGGTTTCCCCAGTATGGGAGCGGTCCGGGTCGAGAGATACCCATCTGCTATTGGCGTAGGGTACACATGGATGGTGCTGTTTGCAGAGCAAAATGCAGCGACACTCCCGCTGCTTACCGTACAATTCGTTGGCTCCCAGCCGGCTGGAGTTGTGGTGAGCATTCAGCAGTACGCATCCAACACGACACCGTTGGCGGGGACGTTCACTCTGCAATCGGGTCAAACTTGCACGGAACTCACATTAAGTGGGTTGTGTAATCCGGCTGTTACAAGCTCAATCCCAATCTCTGCCTCCACAGCTCAAATCTCGCATGAGACGTCGTTGCTGCCAGATCTGGCAGCTGTTATTGTGACGCAAGGCCCCAGCGTTCCTGGCTGGAAGTACGTCTGGCAATTCACGTTTCCTGTCGAGTTTGGCACCGCTGCTTTGATTCAAGTTGACCCAAGTCAACTGAGTGGGAGCCAGGTCTCTGCGACGATTGCACGCTTTCAACGAGGAGTTGGCGTTAGCGGAAGCAAAGTCGCCGTGGAAGTATCGACAAATGGTCAAGATTACTCATCGAGCGGCGTCGTTTTTCAATATACGCCGACCCCTGACGTGTTCGCACTCTCACCGTCGCACGGCCCAGTTAGTGGCGGGACTGAGGTAGTGGTCCGCGGGGCAAACTTCCGCAACACTTCGTCTCTGCGGTGCCGTTTTGGTCGTGGTGCCGTCGTCGCGGCAGCCACGTACCTCAATACGACGCACCTCACATGTGTGACGCCGAGCGGAAACACCACGGGAGACGTCTTTGTTGAAGTATCCAACCATGGCGTTGGTCTAGATTTGGAGCTGTCCACAGCAAATCGCGTGATCTTTTCGTACGACCCAGAGCTCGTGATCGACAACGTCTTTCCTTCGCTCGGACCGACGCTCGGCAACTTCTCCGTGGTTCTATCAGGAGGCCCGTTTCGTTCGACCGACTCGATTCGATGTCGCTTTGGTGTAGTTGTCGTGGTCGGTGGTTGGAAGTCCTTCAGCGAGGTCCAGTGTATGGCTCCACCGAACTCTGCCGGTGTTATTTCACTGGAAGTGGCCTTGAACGATCAGGACTACACAGACACAGGAATCCCGTTCTTCTACTACGCAGAGCAGGCGATGGTGCGAATCGATCCGATGTTCGGTCCAGCAAACAGCGCGGGAACTGTAGTGACGGTGGAAGGACGAGGGTTCGTCAACTCTTCGCTCTTGTCGTGTCGCTTCGGCTACGTAGTTACACCAGGGGAGTACGTCGATCCAACGCGGTTGCGGTGCCGATCACCGCCCATTTCCAAGTACAGTGGAGGGCTAACGGCTACCCCGTTATCTGAGTACCGAAACTCGTATCCCGATTTAGCTCGTCGTGGCGAAAGCGTGTACCTTTTCCCGAACGCTCACTTCTACCCCCAGTACTTGGCACGATTGGTGACCGTTGAGGTGTCCAACAACCAACAGGATTTCACGCTCTCCGGAATCAATTTCCTGTATTACCAGGATCCAGAACTGCTCACAGTGTACCCAGTCGCAGCTTACGACGTGGCGCTGATTCCGCTCTTCCTTCAAGGCCGAGCCTTCATCAATACGACTTCGCTATGCTGCCGTGTTGGCCTGGACGTGTTTAACGCGACGTTCATCAGTACGCAGCTTGTGCTATGCGTGGTGAGCAATTCGAGCGGTTATCAAGATTCTCAAACCCTCGCGTCTGGATCCCGCGCAGCCTCCAACGCGATCGTCGAGGTCTCCAATAACGGGAAGGACTTCACATCGAGCCACCTCGTATTTGAGTTCTTAGGACCGTGTCCAACAGGTTTTTATTGTCCAGAGCATTTGCAAGGACGCAGTCTTGAGTGTCCTCGTGGGACGTTCTGCCCCGGCACAGGAAACCGCAATTTCACGCTGTGCCCGCGAGGCACCTACCAGCCGAGTAAGCGCCAACCAGCCTGTATCCGTTGCCCCATCGGATACCACTGCCCCCATGTCGGCCTGCACGTCCCTCGCCTATGTCCAGCCGGTTTTGTCTGTGACGTCACTGGCATTGAGGAAGTTGATCAGCCGTGTCCTGAAGGTCATTTTTGTCTGGAAGGTACTGCCACCGCATCAACGACCTGCTCTCCGCAGACCAAGACAAGTCTTCTTCGCACTTCTGTCGTGGAATCTCAGTCTCCGACCACGTTCAGGCGTCGCGACCGCCGGGTTCCCACCAGTCTCGTAGGAGTCGGCGGGCGAAGGAGTGGCTGCTGGAACAACGAAACGACCGATTTCGGTCTGCAGCTCAGCGGCAAGCCTAATCGGTTCTGGAGTGAACTTCGACAACTCCCTTTGAGCCCAGATGCGATTTTCGCGCCGATTCGGGGTCGATTTTGCCTGGACGACTCATGCATGAGCTTTGGAGATGCGAATAATATGCACGTCAGTGACGAGAACTTCGACTATTCGTCTACGAGTTTTGCTCTGCGACGACCAGTGGTATGCCCACCTGGAACGTATTGTCATCCAGGCACGGCAGGAAACGGTGCCATTATGAAGAATTTTTCCCTTCCGCAGCCTTGCTTCGAGAGTATGTACTGCCCAGAGGGAAGTGCAAATCCGATGGGCTTTGGGGATTGCGCAGTGGGATTCTACTGTCCCTTCGGCACTCGTATCCCTTGCCCAGCTGGCAGCTATTGTCCGCGCAGTGGCCTCACAGCACCCCTGGCATGTCCGCCCGGTACATACAATGGTATGGTCGGCGAGCAGAAGTGCACGCCTTGCCCCGTGAGCTACATCTGCCCAGGATTCAACCGGTTAATGCCTGCCTTCTGTCCGCCGGGGTATGTTTGCAGCAAGGAAGGTCTGCCTTCTCCAAACAGTCTCTGTCCCGCTGGCTTCTATTGCCAACAAGGCACTGGAACCGTCGATCCGTTCAGAAATGACACGCGTCTGCGACCGTACCCGTGCAAGCCTGGCACGTACTGCTTGAAGGGAGTTGTTGCGGATGAAGTGCGACCAGGAGACTACCGCTATGCTCAGAATTGTACCGCAGGGTTTTATTGCGAACTAGGCTCGTCGTCTCCAAAAGGATCGGGCCTGTGTCCGGCAGGGTTCACCTGTCCGGAAGGTACAGCAGCTCCGATCCCGACGGATCCAGGACGTTTTGCGGAGGTAGAAGGCACAGTCTCTGCAGCTCAATGTGCCCCGGGGTACTACGCTCCAACCATCGAGTCTACGGAGTGTGTGCCATGCCCACCGGGAACCAGTTGTGAAAACGATGGGGCAGCAGTTGCAACAGTCTGTGGATCTGGCTCGTATCGTAGCAGTCTGCTTGCCGACGGAGTTTCGTGCCTCGCGTGTCCGCAGGGAACTTGGTCCAAGAACTGGGAGCTGCGTGGTGTAGAAGAGTGTACGTTGTGTGCTCCAGGTACTGTGTGTCCGATCGATGGTATTACGCACCCGTGCACGAAAGACGACCTGCCGACTGTGTACACACCACTTGCAGAGACGCTGTCGTACACTGAGTGTCTCATTAAGGGATCGTCGTACTTCTACGGCGTGCTACTCGAGCCTTGGATCGACGAGTATGGTCGTGGTCCTCATTTCCTACCGTCACGAGATGGAGGACGTTGCTACGAAAATCATCAACCACTGGGCTCGGTGTTGTACCAGCGTATCGCCGACTTCCATGGGGCCCTCTACGAGATTGCGACTGGTACACCGCACCAAGGTTACGGTGACGTCAACCAACTTCCTGTACCAAACATGTTCCAACGTGGGTCCCTGGCGATTGATCTTGCCGTCTCTCAAATGTACGACGTCGCCCGAAATTGCACAAAAGGGTTCTTCCATCTCAATCAGTGGTTTCCGGGCACTTGCGAGGCTGACATCATCTGTGCGGCTCCAGAAACAGTGTCATCGAACTCTGTTTCTGTTGAACTCGTGGCTCAGGCGCAGCCTTGTCCAGAAGGATTTGTTTGTGATCAAGAGACGACGGCTCAGACTGCCATGGCGCACCTCTGTCCCGGAGGATACGTTTGTGCTGCAGGGACTACTCCAGATCTGAACATCGAAGCTCCACAAAGCCAGTTGCGAGAACTGTGTCCAGCGTCACAGTACTGCCTGGAAGGCACGGCTGAGTCCCAGAAGACAAGAAATACCTGTCCGATTGGATACTTTTGCCCCACTGGAACGATGAACCCGTACATCGGAGCGTCTGCGAACGATGGCTTGCGGAGAAGGCTCTCAGCGGTAGAGGCTGATCCATTCTACGATCTTACGCACACCAAATACATCGGTGAAGGCGATGTACGCGTGGTCTCGGCCCACGACATGCGCTGCTTCAACGGAATCGACGACGACCTAGAAACCATCTTCAATTTGCGGTCCCGAAACAATCAGCGCGTCGTCGTGAATCGAGCCATCGAGAATGACGCCAAGTGCGCGCGAGACCATCGGTGGCGGATGGTCGATCTCGCCATTCGTCGCGACGAGTGTGACTGTCAAGCTCAAGCCAGAACCGTTCGCCGTGTATACCAGTTGTGGAAATGTTCGGTGGCTCCGTCACAGCCAAAGCCAGTGATATACGATCCAACTCGGTTCGGTTGGCAACTAGCGACTAATAGCAAGAAGCAATGTCTCTTCAAGCAGACGACAGGGTCGAAGGCGACGGTGAATATTGCAGCGGAGATCGCGAGCGGTGGACTGACATTCCAAACTGCTTGGACACGGCAGTCGACGATAAAGAGTTATTCTGAGCTGAGATCATTGGTGACTACCGAGTATAACGGGCAAGTGAGTGACATCCTGTCTTCGCGAGTTAACGTGGATCCGTATCTCTTCGATTTGAACCACGCAATCCAGCTGATCGAGTCGTTTGGGGACGAAATTCCATCTCTTGTTGGTTTTGTCGACGACAATGAAGACAAACTAATCCGTCTTGACACGTGCGGCTGTGCGAATTTGTACAAGTGTCCAAACGGTACGTCGAGTGGTGTGGGGTCGAACGACATCTACGACTGTGTTAAGACAGGCTCGGAGGTTCTTGAACGGCTCACCCCTATTCCTCTCTCACATCCAAGGCTGCAAAATGGTTCGGACTACGCAGATCTGTCTGGAACTGGTGTTGGCATTGGTTCGGTCGTCCTAGAGCCACTCGAAGTCGCGGTGGTCACGATCAATACCACCGGCATATCGCGCAATATCACATACAAGGACCATTATCAAATCTCCGTTTACGCGGGCTGCAAACCGTGCCCTCCTCGCTACCGATGCAATCTCAAATCCATCCCACCGATCTGTTCATATCCGGATGGAGACGCAACGTTTGGCGATCAGCTTTACGCGAAGTGTATGGATGAGAAAGGAAACGATGCGAGCATTTGCGACCCGATGCCGTTCTACTGCGACCGACGTGCGGTTTCGAAAGCGAACGCCGATAACTCGACCACGGACACTCCGTACCCGGGATGTTGCTCGTGTGAGCGGAAGGAGATGCCGTTCTTCTTTGAAGACAGTACATCCCCAGATCTCGGCTTTCCGGACAACAAGCATGGGTACCTGCAGTTCAGTGTGTTTGCGCTAGAACGCACTGAGTTAACCATCGTGGTGGAGCTGTTGCATGGTCTGTATGTACGAGATTTTCGCCAAAGCTTCACGCAAGACCGATTCGATTTTAGCGTCTTTACGCCATCCCGCGCTGACTACACTCCACTTACTCCTTCGCACAACGCGTTCTTCGCGTTCATGGAGAAGAGCACGTATGACTCAATCATGCTACCGCTAAATCTGCCCGAGTCACGTCAGCGCATCCTGGGCACATTGACTTACGAAAGCAATGTGGAAGATCGACTGCTTATCGACCGGCTTTCGGATATAATGGTTGGTGATCCAACACTCCCAGCAAAGCGAGGATTCATTCGCAATTCACAGCAAAACGCGATCGGTGAACTCGTGTCCACCTCTTCGTCAAACGCTAGTGACGCTGACACGACAAACAAGGTCGTGCACGCCCCGACCGACTATTTCGGATTGTACCAAGTGCCGGACCCACTTGCTTCTGTTCAACGCTCCGATTCGTGGTGGGACCAGAAACTTAACGGCTCGGAGTTCCTCGCCCTGCCGTATCTGCCGTTCTTCTCCTCTTGTCGAGGGTACGACTCTCACATCTGGATCTCAAAGCTTCTCGAGTCGCATCCCGACTGCGAGTATGTAAGTTACGACGAGACGGTCGAAGTGAATCAATATCCGTGGAAGAAGAAGCTGGTGCCAAATGCAGATAAATGCATTATCCAGTATACGACAGAAGTGCCGCAGTCAGGTGGCAAGCCCTCCGTAGTCAAGACACACGAGCGCGGTATCTCGCTTGAATGCGAGTACGAAGAAAACCTTGAGGGTGGAGCTGAGAAATCCCGATGGTACGAAACCAAATCAGGCACGACATTGTTCTACTTCACGCGAGACCCAATCACACCGGACGACTTCGTCTCACAACCAGCCAGTGGTACCCCGTGGGGCCAATCGGACACGTTTCAAGGCTTCATTGGATCTGACAACCTCATTGCCGTGGAAGGTAGGGAACCCTGATACCTCCTTGGGCTCTCACAACCAAACTGACTATCTGAATGTTTCTAGTCGGAGCAAATGGTGGACTCGAACTCGCTGTGCCTCAGGAAATGTATCTCAATCTGAGTTACTACCAGATGGAACCTGGACAAAAAAGGCTGGTTGAGGCAACAATTGACTTCGGTCGGCTCTGCACTGTCTCGCGGTCGACTGACATTATCTCCAAGATGGCAAAGAAAGGCATTTTACCCTGTGCAATCAGCAAGGCTACTGACCAAATCGCTTCAACAGCATACCAGCTGCAGATCTCGTGGATTCCTCTAAACTGGTTCGAGTTGATGAATCAGTTTCAGTTCACTGTCGATGTCTATCTAGGCTTCGTCATGCTCGTGGGTTTGATGAGTATTTTGCTTGGGGTACGTTCGCGCGCTAGCAATCCATTTCAAATGAAAGACTCATGGTTGAATGTGAATCATAGATGATCATATACATCATCAATCGACTGTTCACGAAGATGAAGAAACCTCCCAAGTTCCGCATGAAGATCCTTTTGAGAAACATTGCGATTCCTCCGTGTGTGGGCATCTCACTGACGTTCGTTCCGGTCGCAGTCATCTGCGTTTTCATCTACTCCTGGTGGTACTTGTTCTCGTCGAAAGCTCCACTCACGGATCCAAATTCGGTCTCATTTGAAGGGCTTGCAGGCGACTGGCAGGATCAAACCTCGCTCGATAATGCCCGCGTGACAAAGTACAAGAAAGGCCGTATTGGTGTAAGTTTGCTGGTTGCAGGCGGATACGTGCTCGTGCTTGGGGCCAAGTTGATGGTTCCTGAGGCGATGGACCAACAGTACGAAGACAACGCGTACAAAGAGATGTCGGCAGCGCCGAAAGATCCTTACGAAGTCGAAGTTGATGAAGAAAAGGAAGAGGCCGAAGAAAATGAGTTCTGGGATCCTCGACGCTGGAAGCGAGCGAACCTGCTTCTCACGACTGGCGGCTTCATGGCGATGCTGATCGTGATCTGGGAGTTTTCGTACTCTGCAATGTTCACAGCCAATATTTACGCGTTTCTGCTGCTCTTCAAAATGGTCCGCAATGTCGTGGAAATTGCGATTGAGACGGTGCTCCACGAAAAAATGCTGGTGATTCCTTTCGTTGTCGTACTGTCGGCGACCGAGAGCATGATCGCCATGGGCTCGGCTGATTTCATCGGCTTTACGTTTTTCTACTTCGTGAACCTGAGTCTCGTCATTATGGAGAGACTTTACTTCGCCCCGCTCCTTCGCCACTTGTGGGGGTTGTATCCAAAGTGGCAGATGATGCTCAAGCGCAAGTTTCAGAAGCGGTGTCGCCGCACACGCGAACAAAAAGCCAATGAAGAGGCAGAGTGGCGCCGGATTTGCGAGAAGATCGACAACCAAGTCGCTGGTGTCGAGTCGGTGCTCGAAGGTGTCGCCGGCTACAGTGTCGTCCTCTCAGAGCTCATTCTCGCCCCGCTTGTTTTGCTTTTCCAGGTCGTTTTCAGCGCCGACACCAAGATGCCCGAGCTCTATGGAGTCAAGCGCACAGATCTGCTCTACTACTCGCTCTACGCTCTCTTCGTCATCCCAAGCAACTTCATCATGGGCGTGTTCCAACTAAACACACTCGAGCTCGTCCATGGCTGGAAGATCTACGAGTATATCTCGTACCAGAAGCACCGCTTTGCGACGCGCGATAAACGATGGCAGATGAACCAAGGTTCACGTGACGAGAGCGTGCACCCGGCGTTTCAAGCGATCGATATGATGTGCTTCAGCTCGCAGTTCTACTTCCTCGTCTCGCTCTATGCATTTGGAATGCTGTTCATGATGTTTGGCACCACGATTTGCTTACGCTACCAGTACTCGCCGTTTGGCGACGTTCTCACCATGCTGATTGCGATCGTTGTGTCATGCTTTGCGCGAGGCCTCGAGCTTGGTTGCATTCGCTTGGGCGATCGACTCGGCATCTGGAAGCAGACCAAGCTCGACGGAACGCTTGATGAAGAGCTTGCTGCGAAGCTCGCTCTAGGTGCAGGACGGCAGAAAGATCTCGAGCGCGAGCGGCTCGAGTTGCAGGCACTAAACTCGGAGCGGTTCCGCCACCGATTCATGGAGCGCAACCGACCGTGGGTGCTTCAACATCTCGTCGAGCTGTTTACACCTCGCACGCTGCAAGCTATGGGCGGCGATGGCCGACCCAACACCGAGTACGTTCGTGACATCTACCACGAGCTCATGAATATGGGCGAAGGTAGGCGACTCCAGGGTGACCGATCTGACATCTCTTCCGACGAGGAGGACGAGCTCGAAAAGATGCGGCGCAACTGGTCGAACGTACCCGTAGACGGCGCGTCGAAAGACCTCGCGCTTTACTGGCTCGCCCGGGCACGGAAGCGACGCACCTTCTCCAAGCTCGTCGCAGGGATCATTGCCAACAACAAGCAATCGTCGTGCGAGGTCTGCCAAAAGAGCGAGGAAGGAGGCTACACGATGCATGTGGATCTCGCAAGCCCCGAAGGCAACGCACAGGACCACGCAGCGATCGACCGGCTTATCTCTGGCTTTGAAGGCGAGTTCGGTGAGGCCGAGCTGGACGCTGACCTGTGGAAGGCCTACTTTCGCAAACACGCCAAGTACCTCACCGTGTGCAATGTGTGTCTTTCGGCGCTGGAACAAAAACGACTCGCACGGATCATCAAGCAGCCTGCGGCGATGAGAGGCAAGCTGCGTGGCGACGAGTTTTCGTCGGACGAAGAAGACGACGTGCAGTTTGAGCCCGTGGTCGTGGCGCGCCAGTCGATCGAAGGTCGCGTGCTCAGTAAGTGGCTCATCGCGGCGCGCAAGCGACTCGGTGGCATTTTCCCTCGTGAGCACGCGCGACAAGAGATGGAGGCCTACGCCAAGAAGATGCAGGCAACGAAGGCGCGGAAGGGCAAGAAAGACCATGTTGATTCGGACGAAGAGGATCCGTCTGTCCACTGGAAGCTGCAGCTAAACGAGGCGTCACGAGCGATCGCTCTACGCTGGATCTGGCAGGCGCGGGACACGCGGTACGCTCTCTTCCGAGACCTCGCGAAGGAACTGCGCGCGAAGCTCGAGGGTATGTGCGACAAGATCCAAGAGGTGGACGACTGGTTCTTCGGGAAAGATCTGCGACTTGATGGAGTCAAACTCATGGAGGAGGCAAAAGAGCTTGAAGAGGAGCAGACCAAGTATGACGAGGAAATGAAGCAGAAGGTAAATCAGGTCGAGCGTGACATCGAAGCTTTTGAGAAAGAGAAGCGTGGTGCCACCGCGGCTGAAGTTCAAGCATTCGAGCAGATTATGGCCAAGGAGAAGACTGACGCCAAGCAGAGAATAGAGGCGCGAGAGACCGAGCTTCTGGAGCTGCGCAAGAAGAAAGAGGTCAAGTTTGTGGAGATGCAGCGGCAAGCGCGAGAGAACGGCACGCTGACACCCACCCTCATCAACGAGCACCGCTCGTACCTGTCCAACATGGAAGACGAACGCGTCGCTGAAATCGAGAAGCTCACTCGCATAGCTGACGAAAAAGAAAAGCAGAAGCGGGACGCCTTCGATCGCAAATTGTCGCTAGCTGAGAGCGCGATCCAGAGCCGGAAGGCGCTCGCTCAGCACCGCGTGTTGAGCATCCGGAAGGAAGCGATGAACGTGCTGCGTGCTCGTGAGAAGAGTTGGCAATCACGAGTGAGCGGATGGATGGACAAGGCCGGACGCAAAATCACCGTCAAGGAGCAGGAAAATCTGGAAGCTAAAGCCAACGAGAAGAAGCGCCGCAAGCGCGTGCTGTTGGCATCGTAACTTCACTTGAATATCACATAATTGAACCCATATTCACCTTCATGCCTTGCTCTTTGGGAGCCTCGTTGGCGCGCGTGGGAGCCAGATCTTCACAGAGAAGTCGGCCGACGCAGATGCTAGAATGGGCTCCGTAGGGTGGAAGTCGACACTGTAGACGCGGTCACTGTGGGCGTCGATTTTTTGAACCAGATAAGGTGATGGTCGCGCGTTCGCGCGCTTGAGGCTCACGTCGTGGAGGTAGATCTTGTTATCGGCACTGCCCGTGGCGAGGAGTAGTGTTTCTTGACCTGCGTCGCTACAATCACCAGATTGTTCAGAGGATTAGAATTCTGCATTCCCAAATGATATAGAAGTGATACTCACGTCTCTTGGAAGTCCTCGCCATCACCATCAGTCAGTTTGCGCTGCATCTGCCGATTGGCCGGGAGCATGAGCTTGTATTTGTACCCGTCACCGCGAAAGAATGAGCTCTTAACAGGCCAATTCTTGTTCTTGTGGCCTAAAACAGATGCCTCGTGAGTGCAAGCAACTCGTATACATTTGCCACATCGACAACCCTACCTGTGACGGAGAATGAGAGCTGCATCTGGTCGTGGCTAACGGAGCTGCTGATGAGCTTGGAGCGGCGATCGTAGACTCGCAAAATATTGTCGTAGCTGTTAGCAGCAAGGAACCGGCCGTCGTCATCGCCTGTGCGGCCGTCGACGGGCGGAGACACGTGAAGATGAGAGATCGCGTGGTGTCCGGGGTCGTTCTCCTTGGTGATGTCATCGATGCACGAGTCCATGCGCACGTCCCAGGTCTTGATCATCCCTTTGCTGTCCCCTGTGATAACGTACTGACCGTCCGGTGAGACATAGAGCGTGTTGACCATCGCGTCGTTTTTCCACGTGCGATAAGCCTCGGTGCGCGGATCCACCATGTGCATGCAGCTCTTGCTTGTTCCCAAAAAGTACTGATTGTTGTCTATCGAGCAATGTAAGCGGACGCTTCGCAAACCCACTACGGCTCCCATACTCACCTGCCATGCTGAAGGATACGCACTGCACGAGGCCCGGCACTTCGCTGCTGTTGAGAAGCTGGCTCTTGTCAACGTCCCAGAGTTTGACTGTGTGGTCGTACGACGCCGACACTAGCATGGTGCTGTCGCTGGACCAGCTCACGTCGATCACGAGCTGGCTGTGCTGCGCCAATGACGCGAGTTGCTGCTGGTTGAATTTTGTGGTCACGTCCCAGAGCAGCACCTTCGTGTCGAGCGAGCCCGAGGCGAGCAGGCGCCCGCAGGGCGAGAACTTGGCTGTGTACACGGCGCCGGCGTGGGCGCGCAGCTCCGACTTCTGGAATAGCACGCGGCCGTCATCCTCGTACTCGTCGGGCTTGAGTCCTCCGGCGTGGAGCGCGCCGCCAAAGTCACCGCCGTCGTCCACAGGCGACTTGGTCGTGGTGAGCAGGTCGTTCACCTGGAATGGCTCGAGCGGCGTGTGGCGGCCGCTGCTGCTGCCGACAGCGTTCTGCACCGAGTCGAGCCTAGTGACCGAGGTGTCAGTTCAGCAGAGTGGGCAAGCGGCGGGCGGCACCTCGTACTTGAGCGTGAGTTCGTAGACTGATCGCTTGAGGTCGCGGTTCTCGGTCTCGAGCTTCTCCACGCTATGCTTGAGCAGCTTGTTCTCCTTGAGCACGGCCTGTCGCGCGTCTTTGCCGGTTAGAAACACGGTTGTAGCTCCTGAGGAGCCACGCTGCGCGGGGCGACGCACCTCGTGCTGCGCGCGGAGGTGGGCTTCCGACGCCATGGCGCTGGCGTTGGAGGATCGGCAAGAGGACTCCTTTCGCACTGTATCACTCCTTTAAAGTACGACATGACGATGGAGTGCGAACTGTGAGCATCCAGTAAAATACGCTAGTCAAACTCGCCAACCGACGTGTTGAGTGACTGGCGCGTCAATGGCCCCTTGTGTCCGGGTCTACTTGGATATTTCGAGCCTCAATGAACACCGACAGCGGTCTTCATCCCTGGATATTGGGGGAGCCGACGAAGGGTGCTTTCTGATTGTTTTGCACTTTGCACTGAGTGGTGAGCTGAAACCGAGAGTGCTGCGACTCGCCCTTCGCCAGGCTCGTCCACCCACCGAGGCTACGCTTCCAATTCCTCTTGTGATGCTTGTGGTTCCTTTGTGGTCTTGTTCTGGAGCTCGGGTGGCCCAACTGAGGCCATCTTGACTGGGCCACCTCACGTAAGGTGGCCCACGAGTAGAGTATTCCCCGTCCTCAGCACAACCCCTTTCAACCGATTCCTTCCGGAAATGCTAATTCTAATATCCTATTGGCTTGCTTAAGGTATTGGAAACTGACTGAAAAATGATGTCTTTTCTATGCAGTTCAAAATAAAGTTTGCGCTGAAGACGGGGAATCCTGTAGTCCCATGTAACGCATACACCGCCAGGTATTCAGCCAATCGGAGATGTGTATGGGCGATTGTCTGCTGTTCGTCCACATGCAGCACTTTTTGTCTGATCGATAGGTGGTGCAGGTGGCCCACGTGGGCCACCTGTGCCAGTGTTGAAGCAGCTCATTCGGCAACATGAGCGACGCAAAGGTGATCAACGTGGGCGTGCTAGCGCTGCAGGGCGCCTTCCAGGAGCACATCGACATGCTCAACAACCTCTCGACCGTGGGCGCCGACGTGCAGCCGCTGCGCGTGCGCGCCTACGCCGTGCGCCTGCCCAAGGAGATGGAGGGTGCGCATGCGCTAGTACTGCCCGGTGGCGAGTCGACGACCATTGGCAAGGTGGCCACGCGCTGGGGCTTGCTCGAACCCCTTCGCGAGTGGGTCGCGGCCAAGCGGCCGATCTGGGGCACCTGCGCCGGCATGATCATGCTCGCGCAGTCGGCCAAGCACGCCGAGGAGGTATGCCTGGTCGAGACGGCACCAGCCTGATCTCACCGCTGACGTCGGGAGCGTGCTTGACAGGGCGGCCAGACGCTCGTGGGCGGCATGGACGTGCAGGTGTCGCGCAACTTCTTCGGCTCGCAAGTGCGCAGCTTCGAGATGGACGTGGAAGGCCCGCCGGGCTTCAACGATGCGCCGTACAACGCCGTCTTCATCCGCGCGCCCGCCATCATCTCGGTCGGCGAGTCCATCGACGTGCTCTCGCGCATGCACTGCGCGCAGCCTGCGGACGGTTCGGACCCGACCGACGTCATCATCGCCGCGCGCAAGGTGAGTGGAAAGGCACCGCCACTGTTGCGTTTGATTAACACTCTGTGAACACGACAGGCAAACATTCTCGTCACAGCCTTCCACCCAGAACTCACAACCGATGACCGCTGGCACCGCTACTTTGTGGAGAGTCTGGTGGTGCCGTCGCTGCAGTAGACGCACAGGGTGGTATCCAAATAGACTCTCTTTCTCAGTTGTGTTCATACTAAAACCCAGCGTCCCAGGGTTGGAGCAGAGCAGGACTGACACAGTCTCGTGCTGGAAGCGACGGGACTGCAGACCAGTCGCGGCGACGCATGACTAAATTCTAGTGAAACGGCTCTAGGCCTGCACGGCGTCCAACGCCACGCCCGCATAGTACTTGACATCACTATCCGAGTCGTTCACGAGGTCCGTCAGGCACGGTCTGGGACGAAAACAACAAGTCAGACAGAATTCCACACGATCCACACTTAAAAGCAGTTGAACGCACCGAACTTGGCTCGCAACGACAGCAGTGTCGGCGTATTTACATAACTGTTCGAGCGTGATCGATGCCACGAACTTGACGTTCGGGATCTTGTCGCGTGCACCTCGCATGGCGAGGGCGATCAGAGCGCTCAGTAACTCGTTGGATGCCTTCTCCGAAGCGAGTTGCTTGAGAGCGTGGAGAACGTTCACACGCTCTTGGTAGATTGTCGACTTGTCGAAGATCTGCGTGAGCGCTGGCAGCACGTTCTGGAGAATGTTATCGCTTCCGACGCTAGCCAAAAGGTCTGGCAGGATCTTCGTCGCACTCAAGCGCACTTCGCTCACCATATCCTTGAAAGCCGTGATGTAGATCTCAAGAAGATGCTCCTGGAAGTACGAGTTGCCCTGTGTGTTTGAATATTAGCATGGCTTCGCCTGTTCAAAGTCCTACGATCACGAGAACTTACCAGGCTACCGGCGATGGCAGGAATGGACATAATTACGGCCTCACGCACACGCCACTGGAGATCGCGGGCCAAATCAGCTATGGCAGGTAGCAAGACGCTCTCAAACGACTGCATCCAAGGAGCGAGCAGGTTCAAGCGCTTGAGGATGTTGAGGCGCACGTCAACGACCTCGTCACGGAGGAACAGTAGAAGCAGTGGCGAGAGAGTCGTCTTTGAGGCCGCCTCGCCAAGACCGGGCGCCAGCTCCATGCACGCGACCGAGACTGCAGCCCGCACAGTCGGGGCAGTGTCTTGGGCGAGCGTCGACAGAAGCGGGAGGATGTCATTTGAGAACACTTCGTTCTTCACGATCTTGATGTAGCCTGAAATGTTCTTCGCAGATGCAGCACGAACTTCCGCCTCGCTATCCTGGAGCAGGTTCGAAAAGCAGCCCACAAGCTCAGACTCAGTAATTTGCTGTCCCATCGCCTCCGAGAGCTGATTTGGAGACAAGAAGTCAGCGAGACGAAGTAAGCATCCTCCAGTTCCAGACGCACCGGATAGAAGTCCTTGGCGATGCTGAATCGCACACGCCACGAACGATCTTCGACAGACGAACGAACGATTGGCAGCACGTTCTGCGTGTTCTCATCTGGCGACAGGAGCTTGGCGATCGCGGCCGAGTTCTCGATGGCAAGCAAGCGTACACTATCCTGGTCATCTGCCGTAAGAGCCTTGAAAAGCGGCAGAATCAGCGACCCAAGTTGGTCCTTCTCCACCGTGGCCGCGAATTTCTACGTAATCGCACGTAAGCAGAGTGTCTACTTCATGAATCCAGGATTGCAAAGCAACTCACGCCAATGTTGGATGCCGCCGCGCGGCGTACCATCGGTGTGTCATCATTACTGAGAAGCTGGAACGAGCTACAGAAACATGCAATCATTAACATTTGCTCCACAATCCAAGCCGACGAAAAAACTTACTCGCGAAGCTCCTTGCGGCGCCCAGCGTCTGTGATCTTTGGGTAGACAGCGTGGAAAAGCGAGCAAGCGGAGACTCGGGACGTGAACCAGTCGCCCTCGGCGAGGCGCTTCATCAGCGGGGCAAACGTCTCGCCGGCTGACGGCAATACCGCCACGATTTTGAGCAGGGAATCGACGGCCTAATGGGGAAGAGTTAATAAGGACCGCAATGGTCGAGCGGATGCAGCCAAGGTTCACGTACGCGGTCGCGCACGACGGTCTCCTCCACAGCAGCGAGCACCTCGAGCGGTTCCACGAGGACAGCGGCGTGCTGAGGACCACCGACGAGGTCCACGAATCCTCCTAACTCTTCGGCGAGCGCGACCAAGACTTCGTCCTCGTCCTCCGTTGCCTCTGTGTCACGCAATGAGTTTAGTCCTCCACGGGGTTACCAAGCAGCCAAATCGCAGTCGCACCCCGCAGGAATGGCACGAGCTCCGCGCGCGTGCGCTCAACGCCGAGCGCCTGCCCGACCGTCTTGAGGCGGCGCATGGCCTTGATCCTCGTCTCCACCTCGTCGCTCTTGATTTCCTCCGTCAGGAGCGCGATCGGCTGCACCTCGTCGTCCGCTGCACGCACGGCCGTCAGCCTCTGATCCCGCAAAGCTCCGCCCCGCATGCTCCCGGCGGAGGGGGCTCGCGCGAGGAGGGGAGCGGAGCGGAGGGGAGAACACTCCGACTACGCACCCATGGCTCTCGCTCTCTTCTTTCCTTCCTTGCTTCCTCCTGGCTTCCGCGGTGACCTGACGTCGCGCCGCGGGTCGGGGGAAAAAGACAGTTTTTCAGAGGGCTGAACCCAATTCTGTGGGTTCACAGACCCATCTACCCGACCCGTTTGAGTCACAAAAGCGGAGAGATCATGGGTGGTGTCACAAACGCGCAATTTGTCGCACCAACCTCGGCAAAACCGATCCGCCCAGCGGCCACCACGTCACTCGCGGCCACCATGGAGCCGCCGCCGCCCATGTGCGTCGAGTGCGAGGACACAGATGCAGCGCTGCGCTGTGAGGACTGTCGGGACCTCTACTGCGACCTCTGCTTTCAGGCGCAGCACCACGCGGGCACGCGTCTTAAGCACAAGACCACGACCCTCGCATCAAGGCCGACACCAACGCCAACGCCAACGCCAACGCCAACGCCAACGCCAACGCCAACGCAGCCGCCACCGGCGCCGGTGGCAATTCAAGCAGTCCCTCAAGTGACCATCGGTGCGGTAGAGAATGGCATCCCCATGCCGGAGAATAGTGTCGACGACGACGACGAGATGGACGCGACCGAGAACGACCAGGAAAGCGTCGAGGAGAGCGAGGACGACGACGACGACATGCCTGTGGGCGAGGACGCTGAGTCGCCTCTGGTGCGCGACGCTGCGTACATCCCGCTGCGCCTGACCGAAGACGAGCGCGCGCTGTTCAACCTGCTCGACGCCTCGCTCAACGTCAGCGAGTACACGGACAAGGTGGACGTGCTCTCGTACCGCTCGCCGGTGAAGCGCGTGATCCAGGAGCTGAGCGAGGTATTCAGCACGCTCTCGGGCATGATGGTGGCCACGGACTTTCGCAAGGGCAAGCGGCTCGTGCACAACTCCAAGTTCGAGGAGAACGCCGACTTTTTCCGGCAGGTCTTCGAGATTGGTCGCCGCTACAAGATCATGAATCCTGGTGCGTTGGTCTCTCCCGTTAAACGCATTGTTGGAAACTGATCGTATCGTGCACAACAGAACGGATGCGCAACAACTATGGAAAGATGATCTACATGCTCCAGGACGCCAACATGCGCGAGATCCAAAACTACATGGGCTTTTCCTGCGTACGTCCGATTCGCACAGTCAAAAGCTTTCTCACCAAGCGCCACGCTCTAAATCTTCTTCAAGATCGTCGCTGCTTAACGGCGGTCTCTGTGTTCGACGCGAAAAAGTGTGATCTTGAGAGTGCTCGAAAGGAAAAGCAACGAGCCATCGATGAGCTTGTCCGAGACTACGCCTCAGCTTCACTTTCTGCAGACGAGATTCGCCTCGTGTTGGCCTCGATTGACGACAGCCAGAGCTACTTGGTTTCCAATCGCACCCCCATTGTCCGCATGATCGAGTATCTGCAGAAGTTTTTTCACCCAGAAAAACCCGAGCCAAATTTCAGTTTAGAGATTCGAGCCGGTAAGAACGGCGCTCGCCTGAGTCACAGTCATGCTAGCCAGTATGAGTATGTTCTCCAGTCGCTTCTGCTGTGGCAGAACTTCACGACGTCAATGCTGCGGTTGTGGTGGGCGGTCGAAGATGACCTATTGCTCGGCTCGTCGTACCGTCTGCGTGATACGGGTCAGGGTCTGAACCGAGTCCAGTACGCTCCCAAAACCTCGACGCTAGCCCACCGAGTGCTTCACCAGACCCAACAAATGCGTCCACGTTGGGTTGGCTCTTCGGTCATCCATCTCGGCGATCACAACGTGCCGAATGCGCTAATGTTCATTGACAAATATACCCAGATCTCGCGTATCCTCAGCCCTATCGTCAACACCCTGGACGAAATCAGCGCCATGACGAACAACAACGACACTATGGCGTATATTGCTGACTTTGGCGGTGCAAGCGAACTCCAGAAGCTCATTCTGTGCGACTTCTTCAAACACGGATTCGACGGAAGTGGTGCCAACAATTTCTTTGATGCTGGCTCATGCATCGACGGCCGGCTTACAAGTGCGTGGAACTGGTGCTCCAAGATAGAGAAGAAGGCCTTTTTCCACGCCTTTTTAATGGCGGGCTTCGTTGGCTTTGATGGGCATTTCGATCGATAAACTTAGAGAGTCTTCAACCAACCAAACCAATATACATGCAGTCGTCATCTAGAACTTTTGAGCGCCGCACAGTTGACGGTCGCGTTCAAACTTGATCAAGTCAACAACGCTTTTCTTGGGAAATCCGTCGTATCTCCTCATCCAAGAACCATCCCTCGCACGTCCATAAGCACCAGCCACTACAAACGCCACAGCAAGCTCAGATGTTTGACGCAGTGGACCATGCTTTCACCATACTCGATGGGAAATGGTGCGACTGGAAGAGCGGATGTCAGTTGCAGTGGCTGGGAAGCAGATAAAGCAGATCAAATCAATCTCGGAACACCCTCTAGCACTTGTTGAGAGAGATGTTGCAACATTCGAGAATGGAGATTGGAGGGAACACTCAGCGATATCACACAGAACTCATTCAATACCTCACCTTTTGTGATAAGGATCACCTAGCAGGAAGAAGTCACGAACGTTTCGTCGGGAACGAGTACAGCACACTCGTACACCGAAGCATTTGATGCCGCCCGTTCATCTGTCGCCTACTCCCAGTGCATTCAAGTGATTGTATAGTGAACAAATTGATAGGTTTGAAACAGGCTGTCCATAGAGATCCCAAAGTGCAGGGTCTTTGAGAGCTGGCCAGGCTTTCGTGAACTCAACAGCAGGCACCTATTACGCACAGCTCAGTTGTTTGTTGTCATTCATTTCTTTCGTTTCTTTCCCAATTCGTAAAAGCTAGGGTCGTTTCGAAGTGTCATCTTGACTTTTACTCGGCATTACAAAGTAGAAACGTGCGTGGAGATTTCTCGGTTGTTTGTTCGTTGGAAGATCGCTGCTTATCAGCTTTGGCTCCATTGAAAACTGGGTTAATCACGGCTCCTACGACCGCAATCAAGAAGTATACCAAAGAGTGACTTGATAGTGCGAAATCGGTTGTCGTCGAGTTGCTTCGCGTTATTGCAATCTTGTGCGAGCTTGGTCGATCTGCGTTAATTGCTGCAAAGGCTCCACAATCCCAAACCTCACGACTTCGCTCAAGACAATTTCACAGGCAGAGATCGGTGAAGATCTTGTCCACTCTTCTATTCGCTGCGCTTCCATCAACGAACTGGACACATGTCTACCTCAACTCGCAAGCGTAACGCCTGGTCAGGCTTTCGTTGTGGCACTTTGCTCCTCCACGCACCGTTGTCCGAATGATGCACATATCAAATTTGGTGCTTCCATCCACATGGCAAGAAAGGACGACTCTTGATTCCTGTAGACCCATGCACAAATAATGAGGTGCACATGGTCGTATCGCCTTGTTCAGGTTACTTCTTCGGTCACTTCAGCCTTTTGCTGGTCCGGATAGAAGAGACCGAAATCGACGAGAAGTAGTAAGCATCGCCCAGGCCATCATCAGGAACGAGTTCCTGTATCAAGAAATGAATTGAACGCTTCATTAGCTATCGTCGGGTACTGAAACCTGTTTGCTCATCTGACGTAGTTTGTAGAACAGTTCCATGGCGGACGGGCGAGATTCAGGCTCAAATCCTAGGCAAGCATCTACAAGTGCATGGATATTGGACGGACAATTGGCTGAAACCGAAGGACGCCACTCGCCCGTGCTGACAGACACAATTATTCGCGCTTTCTTCATTGCGCATCCTTGCTTCGTTGTCCTCGGTTCCGTCAACGTCCCCGATACATCTAGTTTAAGATCTGTATCATCTCCAATCAATGCGTCGAACGGATGGCGGCACAGTTCCATCTCGACGAGCAAGACTCCCAAAGAGTAAATGTCAGCTTTTTCGGTGTAGCGCTCTCCACGTAGCACTTCGGGGGCGATCCACGCCGCGGTTCCTATCTCTCCGGTCATTGTCTCATCCAACGCGATTTCGCGGCTGATTCCAAAGTCGCTGAGCTTAGCGTTGCCGTGACGGTCCAGAAGCACGTTCCGAGCCTTCAAATCCCGATGAAGGATCGGGCTGTTGAAAGAATGCAAGTAGGTCACTGCTTCAGCCACATCTTGCGCGATTGCTGTCTTGTGCTTCATCTTCAACATACTCCCCCACGGTTGTGACCAATCTAACGGAGTTGAAACGGTCTGGTCGTAGAGTTGATGATGAAGGTCCCCGCCTTTCATGTACTCAAGAACAACAGCAATCTCGCCGTGATTGTTCCACGTAATGCCAACAAACTCGACGATTCTTGGGTGATCCAAGCGAGCACTCATGCGAATTTCAGAGGCGAAGTTTGCACGCAGACTCTCGTCTCGCCAACACTCGGGTGCCAACTGCTTGATTGCGACATCTCGATCGACGTACACGCCGTGATAAATAATCCCAAAGCCTCCTTTCGCAACAATGTCCCCCATCTTGATGTTGCGAGCATCGATGTGGAACGGAAGAAGTGATCCATCTGTGATGACGTCGCTGCTGAATGCGCTGGTAGTTTTTCGCCGCTCAGTTTGAGTGCCTGCGGTACCGGCTGATGATGTGTTTGGCGTGTCGGACAACTCAGCATACTCGTTCTTTCCGAGGTTGCCTCGTCCCGCCCCCCTGAAATGTTTTGACGTAACGAACAGGCGGAACCCAATAGCGACAACGACGACGAGAAGCACGCCTCCGACTATCAGTACGATCAAGAGTACAGAGCTCTTCGATTGTGAGCTTGACGCCGTAGAACCGTTAGCACTTGATCCAAAGTCAGGAGAGGCTGCACGGCCGGCCCGTCTTGCTTCAGGGGAATCGGATTCTATAGACCCACTGTTGTCACTCTGACTTGCTGTAGACTGGAAAGAACCCGACTTTGAAGCTTGGTCTTTCTTGCTTGAAGTAGAAGATGTCGGTGCAGATGCAGATGCAGAGCCACTCGAGTCGCTGCTTGTCACGTTTGATAAATAGTTGGGCGGCCTCTTTGTTTTTGTGTCGGTTGGCTCACTACCTCCACTCGATGATCCTGTGTCGGGCGCAGGTGATTTGGTTACAGTGGTAGTGGTTTTCGCGACCCCACTTGCGCTTCCTCCTCGATACAATTGATCGAAAAGTGCATCTAGTTCGCCCGAAGGATATTCACGGGTAACCGATCAGTTGTGCAGGAAATCATGCTTCTGGGTGTTCCTTACCATTAATCACACAAATCGTCATCCTTCCAACAGTCCGAGACTGAGCAGGGGAGTCACAAGAAGACTGAATGCTTGCACCAGACATCCCCGTTAACTTTGAGAAGACTGAGACATCGGATTCTCTTATCTCAAGGTTGGTAACTTGCGAATCCAGGCCTCTACACAGAAGCGGTGTTCATTAGATTCATCCGTGCCTTCCCCAACAGAGAAATTGGCCACCAACAGTGTTTGGAGCGCTCTTGGAAGGTTAACGCCCTTTATAACGCGGATCGCGTTCGAATTCAGGCCTCTAATATCCTGGCGTCAGTAAAAACACCTCGATGTGAATAAGTGCGATACAACTTACAAAGATGTGAGAGAGTCTGGGAGCACTAGGCCCTCCAGCTTTGTGATCGGGTTGGAACTTAAGCTTCTGTAGAAAAGTCATAACGGAGAGTGAAACCCCAGCTCCCTATACACGATGCGAGTGCACGTACAATTCCACCAGACCGCTGGGGATAGAGAAGTCGACGTCGGTGAGTTGATTATCGGACATGTCACTGGAATGCGAAACATGGTACCGATTCAATGTACCATCGAGTATTTTGAGCAATTCAAATACTCACAGCGATTTCAACCTGGTCGGTAGCTGGACGTTCTTGAGTGACGTGACTCCATTCTCCGTGACCATTCTGCACAATAGCCATGGAATGTTAGTCTCCAGTTAATCAGCATTGATGTTTGCGAAGTTCTCACAAGCGAGAGAGTGAGGTGGGAAACTTAATGTTATCAAGTCGAGAGAGGGAATTGTACACAAACTGCCTGTGAGATGGATCAATATCAGCTCGACCCAACCCAGTTGTTCGATCCCCATAACATACACAGTGTTCAGGCCCGAGGCTGCAGTCAGGTCCGCACCACTTGTTAGCTTGGCACCATTTGCATTGCTGAACAAAGTGATCTCGTCAGCTTTTAGTACTCGTCTCGCTTCGAAGTGCCATTCTGCATACATTCGCTCGGTATCACTCGGGATACTGTCGATCCGTTCCACTGTCGTATAGCACGAGAGTGTCTTTGCCATAGAGTTGGTCCCAGAATTATCCTTGAGCTCCAGCTTGGCCACCTGAACCGAGCAGTCAGGTGATACGACCCACGCCTCCGTCTTTGGTGTGTCCTTCGACGCCATAAGCGTCACAACCGATGGTGGTTCAGCTCCGGTCTTTGGACACGGCGTAGCTCCGACCGCCGCTGCGAACCACAGCGCCACAAGGCCTCGCATGGCTTTCCGAACACGTACAGGGTCAAATACGTCTGCCGCTCGAGAGCTCGTGTCTCGACTCTTCGGTACAAGCCCTCAATCGATTCCGCCCAAGCGCTTCCATCTACAGCCTCCTCCAAACCTCCGTAGTTTGATTCAGTACTTATCTGGCAGGTGAGTTTATCTTCAAGCGGATATGGACTAAGATAAGGTAGATTCCATATCTCGTTTGACAGCTGGCACGCACCACTGGATTTACGGTCGAACTCTCACTGCATCCCCACCAGATCAAAAACAGGTACTGGAATGTACGAAATACATGCGACACATAAATAGTGGCCCCTCATCAGTGCTCGGATGGTCCTAAATTTTGCTTCATCTCGAATTTAGGAAAGAAAACACCACCATTGTGTTGGTCTCAATGTGCTCTTTCAGAATATGTATTTTGTTACACGAGAATCGTCATTTGTGGAGCTCACCTCCGATCCGTAATTTATTCGAACCTCTGAAAATTGAAAAAATACTGTGCAAGTATTTCGTACATTCCAGTACTGTATTAGGCCTCCTATGGATAGTCATTGGAATGCATATTTTTAAATATGCCTTCCAAACACGCAATCTCTGTAACAACCAGTCCTGAAAATGGGGTGGATCTGAAGACAAAAATTGCCGGACTTTTCTAACAGCGGTTAAATGGCACCATTGTAATCTTCTGACTGTTGTGGTGCTGGTTTCAATTATGCAGAAACTCGTCGTCAGCAGGCGCGTTCGATGAAATTTTTGGTAATTTTGGCAATTTTGGCAAGTGGCCGCAAGTCCGAGATGGTTTGCATAAACGGTACGAACATATGAGATTTCGCGTGATTTGATTGGCAGTTCAAATACCCTTGCTTATATGATATCGGTTTTAGCAGGCTTTAATATAAGATCAAGTCAACAATGTTGCGGCCACCTCCTGGTGAATGCCCTTTTCAGCGAATCATATCAAGCTAAAGACAAGCGGTTAGGTCTTCGAGATTGGTTTACAACCCAAACGAAGAAAAACTCTATCAGACCACACTGGTTTCGTCACTGAATGCGACGATCCGGGAGTTTTCGCATTGTCAAAAATCACACAAAAGAGCCATTTTTGCCTGGTTGTTACAGAGATTGCGTATTCCATATTAAAATATGGACAGCCCTACTGTCCATGCCACTGGACAATAAGTAACCCATATTTTTATCCATATCCAACCCATATTCCAAGTCCCTGCCAATGCCGATCGTAAATTTCGCCGAACGAAACGCGTGATCTAGGTACGCGTCCAATTGACCGTGCGATTGAACTCTGGATCAGCTAAGTTCGAGTTCAGGATGCCGAACTGACAGTGAAGTCGTGAACTTGAAGTCACGCGCATATATTGATCGGTTAAACTGGCTTCTGCCGTGGTCTTCTACACTGACTCGCCTCTGAGTACATATGCAAATAGTCGATAGCGAAGCCGGGTTAGACCCGATGGCGACACGTCGTTTGAGATGGTCTTGTCCAGCGTGCGCATGATCTTGAGGCACACAAATACCCCACAACTGGTCCCGTCGAACTGACGCGGATTGTTCACACACGTCAGGCTGAAACCTGGCGCACCCAAAGTGTCGAAGAGCTCTTCTTGCACATCTTCCGCCACGTCTTGAAGAGCGTTGAGCATGTTGGGGGTCGATATCGAGTCGTAATACAGGATCTCACGTCGCTTCGTCATGACGAGTACCACTGCCCAGTGGAGGTTGCCGATGTTGACTGGTAAGATGAGCACCTCTGCTGACTCCAAAGCGGCACTCTTGATGAGAGTCTTGGTGACTTGAAGCAGATCTCCCTTCTTTGCGCGAGGCCGTCTCGGCTTTCGCAACGCGACGCCAAGGAATCTGGCGTTTGCCTGTTGCTGACGAACGGAACTGTGCCTCGGTTGATGAGACCGTCAATCAAGAGACCGGCGTAATCAACATCACATCCCGACTCATGGGGGATACTGCCAATCGGTTCTTCGAGATACTCCTCGTTGACAGCAGCCACAAAACGAACCGGTAAGTGTCTATATGGAGTCCATATCCTGCCCATATCCCGCCCATATTGTGCTCATAGACAATTTACATGTGCTCGCTCTTTTGTAGGTACAACTACCAGCTTCTTACCCTGATGGCAATTGATGACGAGGGACAAGGCCAAGCCGTGCAGCATTCTTTGCTGGAACGAAGTGCGGACTGGCACATGTCGCGTGGATGTGAACACTTTGTCCGTGTCAATCCCGGCGTTGCAGGAAAGGTGAAGGTATTGATGGTCGACAAGGACCTCAACGAGATCAAGATCTTGCAATCGTACTTCCCCCGTGCTCGGGTGTTCATATGCCTCTTCCACGTTATTAAGCACTTGAAGCTAGCGTCGCGCAAGCCTGAGTTTGGTAAGGTGTCAAAAGACGCCCACGACAACATCGACGCCGTGATACACGCTTTGGTTTACGCGATGACCAAGGAGACGTACGACGAGAGCCACTCGACTCTTCGTGAGATCTGCACTGCCGTTGGCCTCGACGGATTTTTCGCATACTTCGAGAACAACTGGCACTCTTGCATTGACATGTGGGTTATGTACACCAGACTTCGACTGCCTCATCTGCGCGTGCACACGAACAATCACCTCGAGAGCTTCTTCAGACACTTGAAGCAAACGGTGAAGCCTACCGTGGGGATGGCTGAGACAGTCGAAGCGTTGATAAACGACGGCAACGAGTATATGCACAAGCGAACAAGAGTCGGGCGTCACTTCAACGACAACTACGATGACGACATGAATCAGCTGCTCAAGTGGACGAATCCTTTCGTCGCCAAGAGTGTCGAAGGCCAGTATGCT